>JAULKJ010095653.1:0-15650 GCA_032355405.1 Rubia balearica | reverse complement strand
GGAAATTTTGACTAAAACTAGCCGGGTACGAAGTTTGAGAATTGAAGTATGCACTTGGAGGAGGATGATTTGGGAATTGATAGTTCATGTGTGCATTTTGAGATGATTGGTATTGAGTTTGAAAATTCAAGTACGAAGGTGGGGAGTTCATATAAAAATTGGGAGGAAAGTTTCCGGCACCTCTTACAATTTCCGGAATTTGAAAATTTTGAGTAACATTTGGAATTTGCGATAAATTTTCGGAAGGAGAAGAATTCAAAGAGACTTTTTCTTTACCTTTCGAAACTCTTCGTGATTCCATTTCAATTTATGTAAATGAAATTGAATTATGAAGACGATTATATGAGAACAATGATGAAGAAGAAGTTGAGAATGGAGAAACTTTGGAATGAAAGAAGTGTGCAAATTTTCTTCTCAATTTGGCACTATTTATAGGTATAAAAATAGAAAAAGGTGAAATTTCAATTTTTTTTAAAAAAAATTCAAACATTCTGCCCGGTTTTGAAAAATAACCGCTGGAAAATTTTAAAAAAGGGACCTGCATATGGCCACATGGCCCAACCAGCAGGCACCACGTGGCACATGCAGGCAAAAGGAAAGTCAAGCAAACCGGCTGTAGTGGACACGTGAAGCAAGTGGCCAAGAATTGGGAGGAAAGACCATGTGATTTCTACCTTTGGCAGAGAAAGGAACGGTGTGAGTTAAAGGCATGGGGGCCCGCGGTTGGATTCATTCCAACCACTTTCACTCTCCCCACTGTGGGAGAAAATCTTCCTATTTGGTTTCCATTTTTAATTCAACTCACTCTCACACTCCCACTGCACATGCTCTTACAAATAAAACGCACTCCCTCTAGTCTCAAAATATTGGCACTCTTCTAAATGACACGAGTTTTTAAAAAAAGTGAAATGAGTGGTGTAGGTCGAATTGGAAAAACAAAAAGTAAATTTAGTAGATGAAAATAATCTAGAATTTTTCAAAAGAGGAAGGTGCCAATTTAAAAGGTCATTCCAAAAAGGAAAGGGTGCCAATGTAAAAAATGGAGGGAGTTGATTTTAAAAAATTACATTTAATTACCTGTACTGATTCTAATTTTCCCCTAGTGTTTGGTTTTGTATCGAAAATTTTCTCATAAATCGTGTTTAGTAGTTTTATAAATATGAAATCAATACTTTAGCTGATTGTATGTATTCCCTTTGTCCTGGTCCTTTTTGCAGAAAGAGAAATGGTTGGGTTTTTTCTGTGGGCCATTTCGTCATGCTACATCAGTCAAGTGGGCCTCTGAGAGGGCATTAAACCTAGTTTTTCTCTCGATAGCGTCCACCACTGCTGCCACTGGGGTCGTGTGAAGGTGATGCGAGGAGCGGCGCCGCCGCTTGTTAGGGACATCAACCTCATCCACCGCTGCGACCTCGCTAGTGGTCATCTCAAGGCGGAGAGGAGCGTATCAACTGTGCTTCTCAGGGACAACAACCTCGTCCACCACCACAGTCTCGTCGGGGGTCATCTCAAGGTGGCGAGAAGCGGTACAACCGCGTTGCTCAGGGACGAAAACCTCGTCCACCACCGCGGCTTGGGTGGAAAGAACATTAGAGGAGTTATATAGCAAGTTTGAGGGTGGTGGGAGATAAACCTTTATTGGCGCTAGGAATAACCATATTTAAACTGGCATGGTCGCAGCATGTCACCGGCACCGCCGATTCATCAGTGGAGGCATCAAACCTTAGGCAGAGGTGGCGTCAAACATTAGGAAACAACGACATTAAACCTAAGAGAAAGATTGACGGGAAAGGACAGTGAAGACGCCACAAATAATTTGGAATTGGATAATTTAAGGAACGATTCACCGGAAAAGAATGGTAAAGACGCCGTAAAATAAGGTGTTAGGGGGAAGATTCAGAGAAATATCGATGGAGATAAAGGGATTGAAACCCTCAAACCTATGGTTTCGATGTGGGAAAACAGAGTGGTTGGGAGAGAGATTAGAGAGAGGGTGAGTGAATGATAGTAAATGGGAGTGAATGAGGGAGAAATAGATAAAGGGTGAAAACAGAAATTCAAATGTAAAAATATGCCAAATGAGGAATGTTTTAAAAGTGTGCAGATTTGACTTGGACAGCCAAAAAACGAAAGTGTGCATAATGTCTGGGACGAAGAGAGTAATCATTTCTAAAAAAGAAAAAAATCGACGCTTTAGATAATTCCCAAATTTTGATAAAATTTTCATATACTCCTTTTGAATCTCACTTCTACCGTACATGTTACTCTTGATAATATTACATGCATCTGTATCACTCCCCGTTAAGTAGATCCAGCATCCAACTAAGGCTTTGGCCAAGGTACAAGGTAATTCCCACTAGCATTGTGAGTACTCAGGCCGTGAACGCAATGAGAATGGGATTCCCAAAAAGCAAACCTAGGCTGAAGTCAGCATATAATGAGGGGAGGTCTTAATGTTGTGTTGGCAAAGCCAACTTCTTGTGCTGCAGGCGGACGATCGAGGGGACTCGGGTCAGGGTGCAGCGTAACTAAGAGAACCTTTGCATGTAGGTTGAGACAAAATAAAATGGGCAATTCTCATGGATGAACTCAACGCTAAACGACAATATTTTTTTATATATAAATAACTTACAAAATGTGGATGATGGTTTTTTTAATTTCTTACTATTAGGGTTTTGTGAAAAAATATAGATCATAACCAAATTTTCATCTATGGAAATGGCCGTTTAAAATTCCAAGTCAAAGTTTCATGATAAATATGATCATTAATAACATCATTGACCAAATCAATATTGAGATTCATGTAGTGATTACCAAAAGGAAAAAAACCATTATGACACTCTCATGTAGAAGTTGTTTTTGTGAAACCCTAATTAGTTAGGATTCTCATATGAGCGATTTTTTCATGATTCATCTGTTTCATTGGGTTTGACACACTTTCATTTTCGAGTTATTTCTATAGGTTTGGTACACATTATTTTTTTGGCAAAATTCTTTCATTTACATCCACTCATACTCCTTTCTAAACTCAATTCCATCAACTCATTTTATTCAACTAAATCCAATCACCTAAAACTATGGTGTCAAAACCAATGAACACGAGGTAGTATATTATGTAATAATCATAATACTAATACTCCTTCCGTTTCACTATATTTGACACACTTTCTTTTATATTGACACGTTTTCCATTGTTGGCAAAATTCCTTCAATTTCATCACATCATTCTACTTTTAATTAAATGTAATTTCATCCACTTATTTTATTCACATTAATCTAAGCATCTAAAACTATGGTGCTGAGTACAGAAAAATAGAGAGGGAGTATATAACTTAACTACAAAAAACCTGCTGGGAAAATTAATCCTCTTGCATAGAATCAAAATGACAAAAGAAATTAAGAAAAATGGAACACAAGTTTTAACGTGGTTCACCAAACATGTTGGATACCTCCACGATCATAAACATATTAATATGATTGCCCAGATGAGCCAGAAAGATTACAAATGATCGACATAACATCACGCGGGACAATCCAACCTAGATTATGTACTGAAGAGACTATATTGTCTCCACAACTAACAAAACAGATGTCTACAAAACTCACACCTAACAATTCTAACTCTCCCTATATTTATAAGAGTTCAATTGCAGATCAAGAGTCTTCATTCATGAACCCAACTCTTGAAGTTCTCATTAATTAGGCTCTTGAAATTCCTCAACTGATTGAAATTTAAGGAAATACCAACAATTATCTCTCAACTCAAAATCCAAAATACAGAATAAGATTGGAAAAATATTACCCCTTGACTTGAATCTTCCAATATCCAGATGCAGACAGGCGGATGTACCGGATGTACCAGATGTACGATTACTATTCCAGACGTAGCAGATGCACAATGGCCGTGCCAGGTGTAGCACACAGCTACAAATGCACGGGAGAAGTGCCAGATAGATGTACCATATATGCCCAGATACCACCAACCAGAATAAATCCAAACATGAAAGGATTCATTAAACAAAACAGTTTCACCAAGTCCAACCTGGGAAGGCTTGTGACATACCAGACAAATTTAAGCAAATTCAAACCGAAAAAAATTTACCAGCAGAATAGACAAATATTAACAAGTTGAACCAGAAAAGAACTTATCAGAAACAGCAGCTTATGAATCCCAATAAAGGCGACAGAAACATATTTCTCCTCCAGACTCGCCAACAACCTAAGATCAGTTTTTTTAAAACAATATATTCTTCTCTTTCTTCTTCTCTTCATCATGAAAAGGAAGCCAAAGAACCATCAGCTGTGATGCCAATTGTTGGGAAAATTAATTCCCTTGCGCAGAATTAAGATGAAAAAAGAAAGTAGGAAAAATGGAACGCAAATTTTAATGTGGTTCACCAAACATGTGGCTACCTCCACGATCAGAAAAAGATTAATCTGATTGCCCAGATGGACCAAAAAGATTACAAATGTTAGGAATAACGTCACACAGAACAACCTAACCCAAATTACAGATACATAAGAGACTACATTGTTCCCACGACTTACAAAACAGAAGTTTACGAAACTCACACCTAACAATTCTAACTCTCTCTCTCTATATTTATAAGAGTTCATGTGCAATCAAGAGTTTTCATTCATGAAGCCAACTCTTGAAGTTCTCATTAATTAGGATCTTGAAACTTCTCAACTGATTGAAATTTGAGGAGACACCAACAATTCTACCTCGACTCAAAATTCAAAATACATAACAGAGAGCAAAAACAGAATAAGATTCAAAACATTCCCACTTGACTTGAATCTTCTAACATCCAGATGCAGACAAGTGGATGTACCAGACGTACGATTACTATTTTGGACATAACAAATGCACGATGGTCATGCCAGATGTACCAGACAGCTACAGATGCACGGGAGAAATGCTAGACAGGCGTACCATATATGTACCCAGATACCACCAACCAGGAAAGAATTTATTAAACAAAACAGTTTCACCAAGTCCAACCAGGAAAGGTCTTGTGACAGAATATACAAACTTAAGCAAATTCAAACCGAAAATAATTTAACAGCAGAATAGACAAATGTTAACAAGTTTAACCTGAAAAAATTGCCACGCACAACAGCTCATGAATTCCAATAGAGGCAATAGAAACAAATGTCTCCTCCAGACTCGCCAACTGATTATCTAAGCTCAGTTCTTTTAATTATAATTCTTCTTCTCTTTCTTCTTCTCTTCATATTGAAACGAAAGCCCTCTAATACCACTTGTTGAAAAAATTAATCCCCTTATGCAAAATCAAGATGATAAAAGAAAGTAAGAAAAATGGAACACAAATTTTAACGTGGTTCACCAAACATGTGGCTATCTCCACTATCAGAAACAGATTAATCTGATCATCCTGATGGGCTAGAAAATTTACAAATGTTAGGCATAACGTCACACAGGACAACCCAACCCAGATTAAATATACGTAAGGGATTACATTATTCCCACAGCTTACAAAACAGATGTCTACGAAACTCACACCTAACAATTGTAACTCTCCCTCTATTTTTAAGAGTTCAAGTGCAAATCAAAAGTCTTCATTGACGAACCCAACTCTTGTATTTCTTATTAATTAGACTCTTGAAATTCCTCAACTGATTAAAATTTGAGGAGACACTGACAATTCTCCCTCGACTCAAAATCTAAAATACAGAATAGAGAAAAAATAGAATAAGATTCAAAACATTCCCTTTTGACTTGAATCTTCTAACAGCCAGATGCAGACAGACAAATGTATCATATGTACGATTACTATTCCAGACGTAACAGATGTATGATGGTCATGTCAGATGTACTAGACAGCTACAGATGCACGGGAGAAGTGTCAGACAAATGTACCATATATGTACCCAGATACCACCAACCAGAATAAATCACACCAGGAAAGAATTTACTAAACAAAACAGTTTCACCAAGTCCAACCAGGAAAGGGCTTGTGACGGAACAGACAAACTTAAGCAAATTCAAACCGAAAAGAATTTACCAGCAGAGCAGACGAATGTTAACAAGTTCAACCAGAAGAGAACTTGTCACGCACATCAGCTTATGAATCCCTATAGAGGTAACAGAAAGAGATTTCCCCTCCAAACTCGCCAACAGATTACCTAAGCTCAGTTTTTTATATTCTTCTCCTCTTTCTCTTGCTCTTCATCATGAAATGGAAGCCAAAGAACCATCAACTCTAATACCACTTGTTGGGAAAATTAATCCCCTTGCACAGGATCAAGATGACAAAAGAAAGTAAGAAAAATGGAACACAAATTTTGACGTGGTTCACCAAACATGTTGGCTACCTCCACAATCGAAAACAAATTAGTTTGATTGCTCAGATAGGCCATAAAGATTACAAATTTTAGGCATAATGTCATGTATGGCAACCCAACCCATATTACAGATACATAATGGACAAATGTTACCACGGCTTACAAAATAGATGTCTACGAAACACACACCTAACCATTCTAACTTTCCCTCTATTTATAAGAGTTCAAGTGCATATTAAGAGTCTTCATTCATGAACCTAACTCTTGAAGTTCTCATTAATTAGGCTCTTGAAATTTCTCAACTGGTTGAAATTTTAGAAGACACCAACAATTCTCCCTCAACTCAAAATCTAAAATACAAAACAGAGAGCAAAAACATAATAAGTTTCATAACATTCCCCCCTTGACTTAAATCTTCTAACAGCCAGATGCAGACAGGCAGATGTATCAGATGTACGATTACTATTCCAGACGTAACAAATGTACAGCGGACATGTCAGATATACCAGACAGCTACATATGCACGAGAGAGGTGCCAGAAAAATATATCATATATGTGCCTAGATACCACCAACCAGAATAAATTCAACCAGAAAATGATTTATTAAAGACTAAATTGTTTATATGGCCCCCAACATATATTTGAATACCGTCTTTTGGTCCCCACTCCCAATACTGCCCCTATTTGGCCCTTAAATGAAAACATTTTTTTGGTCCTCGGTCCGATTTCTGGGCAGTTTTTTGTCAATACAGCACACGTGACCGGCTCATGACATAATGTTCCGTTTAGACCAGGGGTAAAATTGTGATTTTACCTCGTGAAATCCTAAAAAATGTGGCGGCGAGACCGCCGATTGCCGCCAACACCGCTGCCGAGCTGGGTCCGATGGCGATTGTCGAAATACAATTGCCGAGCTGGGTGGGTCAATTGGAGAAATCCGATGGCGAGCTAGGTGGGTCGATTGGCGATCTCCGATGGCACTGAAGGAGAGGCGGAGGCGGAATTCGGTGGCGGAGAAAGAAGCTATGGCGGTGGTGGCGAGACGAAGAAGGCGGTCGTCTTCTCAAAATTTTATTTTTTTGCCTCCTCACTAAACAAAATGACGTCGTTTTGTCATTAATGAAACGACGTCGTTTTATTGGAACCCTATTTTTTCCTTCATGCAAACAAAATGACGTCGTTCCATTACTAGCAAAACGACGTCGTTTTCTTTAGTGAGGAGGCAAAAAAATTAATAAAAATTTTGAGAATGCGATCGTCTTCTTCGTCTCGCCACCACCGCCATAGCTTCTTTCTCCGCCGCTGGATTCCGCCTCCGCCTCTCCTTCAGCGCCATCGGAGATCGCCAATCGACCCACCCAGGCCTCCAATCGACTCACCCAGCTCGCCATCGGATTTTGCCAATCGACCCACCCAGCTCGGCAATCATATTTCGCCATTCGACAATCGCCATCAGATTTCGCCAATCAAAATGGAACCCAGTTCTCTCCATCCCGTCGAAATGGCACCCATTTTGCCACGACGTTCAAGCGACGAATATGGGCGGTGGTAGCGTTATTGGCGGATCAGCGGTGTGGGCGGTGGATCGGCGGTCTCGCCACCGCATTTTTTTAGGGTTTGAGAATTTTACCCTTGGGCTTGCCGGAAAATCATGTCACGTGCCGGTCACGTGACATGTATTGACAGAAAACCGCCTGGAAACTGGACTGGGGACCAAACAAGTTATTTTCAAAATGTTAAGGGCCAAATAGGCACAGTCTTGGGAGTGGGGACCAAAGAAGTTATTCAAATATATGTTGGAGCCCAAATAAACAATTTAGTCTTTATTAAACAAAACAGTTTTGCCAAGTCCAACCAGGAAAAGGTTTGTAACAAGTTCAACCTAAAAAGAACTTGTCACACACAGCAACTCATGAATCCAATAGAGGCGACAAACAGATTTCTCCTCCAGACTCGCCAACTAATTATCTAAGCTCAGTTTTTTTATTCTTCTTCTCTTTCTTCTTCTATTCATCTTGAAATGGAAGGCAAAGAACCATCAGCTCTAATACCACTTGTTGGAAAAATTAATCCCACTGCGCAGAATCAAGATGACAAAAGAAAGTAAGAAAAATGGAACACAAATTTTAACGTGGTTCACAAAACATGTTGGCTACCTCCACGATCAGAAACAGATTAATTTGACTGCCCAGATGGGCTAGAAAGATTACAAGTGTTAGGAATAACGTCACGTAGGACAACCCAACCCGGATTACAGATACTGAAGGGACTACATTATTCTCATAGCTTACAAAACAGATGCCTGCAAAACTCACACCTAACAATTCTAACTCTCCCTCTATTTATAAGAGTTCAAGTGCAGATCAAGAGTCTTCATTCATGAACCCAACTCTTGAAGTTCTCATTAATTAGGCTCTTAAAATTTTTCAAATGATTGGAATTTGAGGAGACACCAACAAAAACAACAGTCAAGTTAAAAAATATCGCCGTTGTTCCAAAATTTATGGAAAACCCATCTTTCCAAGACCATATCATTAACCAATATTCCTTTGTGCATAGACTAAACTAGGGCATGTCTTGCCACTTTCTTGTACAATTTACATTAAAATATCTTCCCAAAAACAAAACCATCATATTATTAACACAAAAAAGTGCACTAAAATCTAGTCTTTTTATTTTCGGAACTAATGAAAATTTTGGTATACCGCATTCTTGGTTTCTCCAAATGGTGAAAATGCCTTATAAAATGCTGTCTCAAAAAGCATACACCGATTGGGAATAGGATGTGAAACCACCACAACATCATATGGAGCACCGGGACCCGTGGGCTCTGATTTTCGCGAATGCGCTGTCGATCTCCCATTGGTCGAGGCTACTGTAGAGCCGTTACTATCTAGCGGACAAATTGACGGTCCGGTCTTTAACATGGGTCCGTACCGCTTCGGATTGTACGGAGGGTTTAGGTTCCGTCTTTTATTGACGGCGACCACGTGATGAAGGGACTTTTCTGAATTTGGACCAGCATTATTTTGTAAGGACAAAATTTTGGGAAAAAAACGTTTTTACATAGATATACAGAAAGATGAGGTTGAATTAGAATTATAGAAAAATAAAAGGTTTTAGTTGTAATATTAAAAATTTACTATGCATACAGTAGTCATAAGTTTACGACCCGATTAATGCAACCCAAAAATTTTATCTTGATTTCTTCTAATTTGCACTTTAAACCTTTGTTTTTCCATAACTTATGGAAAAATCATCTTTCAAGACTCTTTTGGAAATGGGGAGAGCCCAATTTTTGCACTGGGAACAAAAATAAATGTTAATGAAAGGTTTTGGTAATAATCAATCTGGGAATTTTTTTTTGAGATGCTTGTTTTATTCAGGTTCTCAGGTGCAGTGTCTGTTACACTGTTACTGTTACTGCTTTGAATGAGTGTGGTTATTAACCGCGTACATGTTTGGTGTTATTTTCAACCACATCAAACATTTATGCTTTCTTGTTTTCGTCTGATATGAACGGAATCGAACAATATACAAAAAGAATGTAAATAAGTCATTTTCTTAAAGAGGTCTTATTAGTGAATATTTCTTAATTCCCCCGTTCTACACGAATTTGCACACTTATTATTTCACAGTTAAATTTTTTGAATTTTGACCACGTATTTGAATAGATATATGAACAATAATATTATCGTATGAGATATTGTTAGATTTGTCGTAACATATAGTGTCTAAATATCAATTTTTTATATGTCTTTATTATGCGTAGTTACATATATTTACAGTCAAACATATTTCTTGAAAACCGTGAAAAAAATTCTGTATAAATTCCCCTGCGACGGGGAGTACTTCTCTCAATTATGAAGTTTATTTCAAATATGCCTTTGACCCAATATATGTATGATTGGGGTCTCATTTTTTTTCAAGTTAAATTATAATTCAGTTTAGTTCAATTCTGTTTAATAAATTTTGATATAATAAAACAAAACTTATGCTGGTTTAAATAGTGTTGCAGACTTACAGTTGAAGTGGATCCTTATTTGGCAGTGTAATAATGCATGAAAAGTTCCTCTCTGCTAGATAATCATAAATTTTGTGAGATCAATGATGATGTTACAATTATTATTGGATCTCTAGTATGTAATACAGACGATCACTATGATCGACTGACATTTAATTTATGTCCTTATACTAGTCATGTTGGATTTCGGTTTAACTTAATAGGTAGAGTAAAAGTGTGTTATAGTGACTGATATAAAATAGAGATATGTATTTTAATCATTGTATAACATTTAATGAATCTCCTGAATTGGAGATCATCAAGAATCTTCCTTAAAACTTGATCTTGAGTAGAATGTGAAACTTGAACTCAAGGTGCAAGTTCAAATCTCCCATACTCCTAAAGTTAATGCTGCTTTGAGTTTTCTGTCCCTAATAACACCATGAATGAATGAATGTGGGTCGTCAATTTTTTAATTCCTCCGTCCAGCTAGATTTGCACTGCAATCATTAATACGCTATTCAAGAAATATAGTTGACCGTTAATATCTTTACCTACGTATAATAACTGCAAATCAAAAGTTGATATTTAGAAACTACTTGTTACGACGAATTGAACAGTATCATATACGATAATATCATTGTTCATAAATCTATTCAAATATGTGGTCAAACTTTGATAGAGAATAGTGTCAAAAAAGTAGAAGTGCAAATAAACTTGAGACAGAGGGAGTAAAAGAAAAAATAGGAAGTTGACCCCCGATTTAACTTTGAAACTAATTTCCCCCACCTGGGACCGATTCCCTTGGCATCACCATCATTAATTTCTCTGGAGCCCTAACTTACCCCCATCTGCAATCGGAGAGAGGTGGGGGAGGCGGAGAGAGACGGAGGTGTAAAGGTGAGGAGGCGGAGAGGCTGAGGGAGGCAAGGCGGCAAAGAGATGCGGAGGCAGTGGAGGGAAGCGAGGAGGAGGAGAGAGGCAGAGGCGGAGGCGGAAAAAGTTGTAGGCAAGGGAAGACAACTCTGGGAGGAATAAACACTACAGGAGCTGAAGGTTGAAGACAAAAGTATTTTAGTCCTTTCAAGTCATTAAAACTAAAAGGAGTTTCTCCCTCCATAAGTTCTCTTGAGATATAGGGAGTACATGTAAAGAGAGGGTATTAATTGTGTAGACATTATTTTTGTAGACTCGACAATCTCTTAACTTAACTCTCTATTATTGTGAAAGATAAATTATAGAACAACCATAATACTTTTTAGTTTGAAAGTTGTATCTTTTACTTTAAAATTGTACATTTTAAATTACATTTAAATATAACAATGTTAAAATTTGTATAAAAATATATAACATTTAAAATTTAAAATATAATATTAAATTAAATTTAAAATTCACGAATTATTTTATAACTAAGCTAACAATAAAACTAAGAGGGACCATACTAGTTGAAATGCGTAATTAGTACTCTGATTTCCCAATATATCTCTAATTTTTTAAAATTATTCTTCGTCATCTCATCTTATGTAAAATACCGAATCAAATTGCAATGTGTCATTTATTTCGGGACTGAGGGAGTATTTTGTCCACACTTAAAAGAATTATCACTAAACTTTTTCGTCTGTAGTGACTTTTACAAGGACAATATTAGGTCTTTACTATAAAATAGTCAATGTATTTTTAGTACTCCATAGTTCAAGGAAAGCTTGATTATTAGACTTGTCAACCACCACTGGCTCCCTTCGTCACGCTCGGTCCATTTTCTTGTGAAGCTAATGCTGCCTACGACAACCTTCCCCTTAATTTTTAACTTCTTTTTCTGGTCAAACCTAAAAAACACGCTCGTAGAAATCGAATCTTATAACTTAGATTTTGAGGACTTCTAGATTCGGTTTATACCTCTCGAAAAATTAAAATTTAAAGTGAATATTTGAAGAAAATTTTTTGTTTTAAATATTTCCTACATCCCAGCAAAATTTCCTTTTCCGTTTGTCCCCACAAAATTGACATGCTTCAAAAACTACTCAAAATAATAAAGAATATATTGTTAGATTCTCATATGTTGCTAGCTATAGGATCTTCCGGAAAAACATACTCCTTTCGTTCCAGCATAAATTGCACTGAATCTTTTTTACGATTTTCAAGAAGCATGTTTGAGTATTAATATGTTTAACTAAGTATGATAATGAAAAATAAAAAGTTTATATTTAAAAATATTTATTACGATATATCTAACAATATCAAATACGATAATATTATTGTTTTATATCTCTTCAAATATATGATCAAATTAAAGTTTGTCATGATTAACTATCAAATAGTAAGTATGCAGTTTATGCTGGGACAGATTGAGTAAAAATTTCGATAGTCATCTATTGCTAGCTATAGGAACCTCCGGTGGAGGCAAGTTCCTGCGGGACACCAGTATGATCAGGAAGGACTAAGTGAGCCAAAGTGGGAAAAAAGCTAGAAATTCCTGAGTCTAAAGGAAAAAAAATGTGATTCCATTAACCCATATTATTAATCACCTATCGTTTAGTCTCCTAAAAAATTCCTATCGATCCTTATCCTCCCGTCTACCAAAAATCATAATTGGTCCTTCCCATCAGGTTACTTACTTCGTGGCCAGAATCCTTGTGTTAGAAAAGAATAGTATCCTATGAAATTTGCCGATGATCGGTGCTGACATGTGGTCTTGGGATTGGTGCAAGAAAAGGATAGTGTCCTATGGAATCTGCAGGCGATAGATGTTGAGCAGGAGCCTCGTCGGCATATTCCACAGGACACTATCCTTTTCTCGCACCAGTCCCAGTCCCGTCCCATAACCTTGTCTACATGTATTTCGTTTTTTTTCTTCAATACTAAGCCTTTTACAAATCATGTATTTCGTGGTCATGCGGTATTATTTTCTAAGAGACATTATTGTTTCCAAATACTCGGTATCAATCGCTTTCACTTTGATGTTGGTTTTTTTGTCTCCACTTTATTTGGTTTATTATCTATTGGCTTTTGCGTAGCATTCGCCATCAACTCCTACTTTTATTTCTTCTTTTATCGGAAGATGACTTTTGGTTTAATTAATGGCATTTAAAGTCTCCTTCAGTTTTACATCCCCACTGCATTTATTTTTTAAAACATTAATGTATTTATGAACACTTACCTCTCGATAAGATTGAGAGTTCGAATTATTTCATTGCACCAAAAGGCGATAACGCTCGCCCGCAACGACTTCGAATTATTTCAAAGACAGTGAGAAGTGAACGTTAATAAATTATTTTATTAACTATATATAAAATGTAATTTATATATTTTTTAAGCACACTTTAAAAATATCCAAAACAAAAAACTACTATTTTTCTACTCGTACTTCATCATCGTTTTTTGTTTTTAGGTTGAAATTTGGTGAGCTGAAATTAAGTTTGTCGAATTGAATTTGTTTTTGCTAAACTGAATTTATTATTGAACTGAACTATGTCAGAAAGCCATACATAGATGAGTTCGCTACAGTAAAATTTTCTTTAGGAAAAAAGATTGCTACTCCAATATCCAGTTTTTAGAGACGATGCCTAATTTCACCCACAATGTAAAAACATTGTACCTAATGAGAATATTATCTTCAGTGGTACCACTATTTCTGGGACGAAATTTAAAGTGTAGTATTAGTAAAATATTTTTCGATCCCAAAGTGATTTTTTGGCAAAATCATAGGAAAATTTGATGGGGTTGAATTAGAGTTATCAAAAAGGTAAATGGTTTTAGTTGCAATATTAAAAATTTATCATGTAACGTTTAGTAGATATAAGTTAATAATGCAACCCAAAATTTGTCTTTACTTATTCTAATTTGCAGTTTAAACCTTGATCTTTCCGTAACTTATGAAAAGACCATTTTTCAAAAGACGTACTCTTTTTTTTTAGTGGTTAGTAACAATAGATAAATAAAATCAATCCTATATAAGGTAAAAAAGAGTGCTGGCTAGATTTAATCCTCGTCCATAAGCCTGAAAAGCGTCGTCGTCCCTCGTGTTAGAATAAATCTGCTAGATGATTAGATTTGAGTTTATCTTAGTGACTAGACTAGAGTTATGTTAGGACTAGTCAACTTTATGCTTTGTACTCTATTTATTCTCTTCATCATCAATAATAATTATCACGGGAAATCATTCTATCATGGTATCCGAGCAAGTTCTGATCCTAGCCTAAACCCTAATTTTTTTTCCAGTTCGGCAGCCTCTCTCTCTCTCTTCTATCCGACCAAGCCACCTTCTTATTCTCTTTGGCCGCCGAACTCAACTCTCCTACCTCCAATCTCATTTTCTGACGCAATTCCCGACATCTTTTTTAGCTTTTCATATGCAATTCCCACTGGCATCTTCTTTCTCTCGGCCCGTCATCTTTCCCGGCGGCAACATCCATTCTCCAGCAGTTTTTTTCTTTGCTGGCATCGTCTTCAGTTTCGTTCTCTCCCATCGGTGGTCTTCTGTGGCAACTCAAACGCAGTGGGCATCTCTCACTGATTAGCGACTGAAACACAGTGGATTTACCTTCATTTGTGCTAGGTTCTCAATTGCACAATTCTACCAGCCCTTCTTTTCAGAATCCAACTTTGTATCGTTGGTTGGTTGGAGCTCTTTAGTATTTGACCATCACTCGTCCAGACTTGGCCTTCTCGGTCAACACAGTCAGTCAGTATCTTCATGACCCCAAAGATGACCACTTTGCGTCAGTTACATGGATTATACGCTATGTTCGAGGTACCCTTCATTTTGGTCTCACATTTTTCTCTGCCAGTTCTCCTGAGGTGTTGGGGTATTCTGATGCTGATTGTGCTCGTTGTTTGGATACTCGTCGATCTACCTATGGATATGATGTCTTGCTTGACAGTAATCTGGTTTCCTGGAGTGCCAAGAACCAGCCCGCTGTTTCTCGTTCCAGTACTTAGTCTGAGTACCGAACTCTAGCCAACACAGCAACATAGGTTGTTTGGCTTACTCACTTACTTCGTGATCTTAGAGTTCCTTTTTATGGTTCTCCGCTGCTGCTATGTGACAACAGTAGCGCCATCTTCCTGGCTCAGAATCCAGTGGCCCACAAGCGGACGAACACACATCGACATTGACTATCATTTTGTTCGGGAGTTGGTGGTTTCTGTAAGATTCGAGATGCGCATGTTCCCCCTACTATCTAGATAGCAGACATCTTCACCAAGGAGCTTTCTCGTCCGCTATTCAAGTTTTTCAGATCCAAGTTATGCATCGGCGAACATCCGACACTTCGATTAAGGGGGGTGTGTTAGTATAAATCCGTTAGATGATTAGATTTGATTTTATCTTATTGACTA
>JAULKJ010095441.1:0-15650 GCA_032355405.1 Rubia balearica | reverse complement strand
AATGATATTTGTATCTATATACTGGTTAAAATTTATGGTCAAATGTGTCTTGAGAAAGTTGACCAAAAAGTGTGCAATTTGAATTGGGACGGGGACTACATCATATTGCCAAAATTGTAATAGCTTAAGCGAAATGATTTTACCAAATGTAAGATCATAATACGACGCGTTACAAAATTATGCGAGACCCACAATCATTCCGGTTTGCCCTTCTTATCGGACCGCGTTACACAATCCTCGTTTACAAAAAGTTGTCGTACATGATCACGTCAAGCACCCATCCCTGATCATCTTTCGGGCCCACCCAAACAAGACGACCAAGACTCTTGTAAAAATTGGTGATGATATAAATTTTTTAGTGTTAGAGCTTTCCACGTTAAAAATGGAGAGACTAGTTGTCTTGCATATAACTTATAAGATTTGTTGGTTACTCCTTCTAATACTAATTTGTTTTAAGATGAAACTCACCAGCCATATGTAGTGCGTCCAGGGGTGTTCAAATGCGGTTACTTGAATGTGTGGGTAGTTGAAAATGCGGCCCATAACCCGACCCTAAAGAAAAATGTCATAAATATCATTACGATGATAACAATGTAGTTTAGCAATTGAATTTTGGTGACATTTTTCGTGCAAATAATTATCACCTTTTGTCATTTAAAAATTTAGCATATGATGAGTCCGTCGTCATCATCATTCCCTAATTTTGATGAATTTAACAAAATATGCTGAAATGATGGAAAAAGGAATTGTGTAAAATTTTAATTTAGTGGAAAGGTTATGAAAGTTGGATATGAAAATCAAATGTAAAAATTTAAATTGGACATACAGCTAAATAAGATTGTGAGCGTGGGCCCAATTTAAAATTTGAAGCTGAAAGTAAAAGTGCGGATTTCAGAAGGAACAACTGAAAATTCAGGGTTGAAAGAGAAATTTTTAAAATTTATATTTAAATACAATGCTAATTCACATTATTTAATAATCAATATTACATATGTATGGAGAACTAAAAATTAAAAATGGATATGTAAATTAATTAAATATATCTGATTTTTTCTGGATATCTCGAGTACCTAAAAATAACATTTTTACAGTCTTGAGTCAGACCCATTAAAATGTAAAAAATTTGGGTCCAGAAGTGCAAGTCGGGTATTTTTGAACACCCTAATTGCGCCTTTCTCATTTCCCTAATGGACCCATCTCTGAATTTACTAATAAATCATTTCTTTTATTATCTTGGATGTTATTTGAATCTACGATTTTATGGTAGTGCCACCAAACTTGAATCGTTAAGATAATATTATAGTTTGAGAATGTTTTAGGAAAAATAACTTTTCCATAAACTTAAGAAAAGTTCACTGCACCTTTTATAATTTTTTTATAAAATTTAAATATTTCATTTGATAAGTTAAAGTAAGTAAAATGCAGTGTGGTAAAGAATAATGTAAACTGTTCATAATTTTACGAACATGCCGTCTGTAAAGAGACATACTCTTCCACTTTAACCCGAATGAAAATTTATGTGCTCATTCACAAGCTACTTTTGGACCCTCTCGCTTTTCTATTGTGGAATCCGGTGCTTCACTTGAATTGGTGTTTGCAAGGGAATTTGATGCTTTGTTACAGCACACTTTATTTCAGCTTTAGTTCTTCCCTCTCATTCGCTCTCAGTGTGCCATTGACATCCACCACCCCAAGTTTCCCAACTCTTTCCTTCCATTTTCCAATTCTGTTTTCTCATTCTCTTATCGGTGGCACATAATATTTTTTTTTTAAAAAAAACTGAAGCTAAAATAGTTGTTGGAATTAAAAATAATATAAACATATTTTTTGCCTTTTACAGTATAATCCAATTTCCGAAAAATATCGACAAATGTCAACAATAAAAGAATAAGGAAAGTATCTAAAATTAAAGAATTAACATGTAGACCGAACTATTGTTTTGCATTTTAATGGCAATCGAAAAGATCGTCGTAATATTGTTTTATATATAAAATTGAATAACAAAAGTAAGAATTATACTTAAACACTAGAATTACAGGGCTTATTATATTTACTTAAACATCATAGTGGTATATTTATAATTCTTCTTTTCTTCAACTAATAAAGATTCCAAGTTCACTTTACACCCAATTTCAGTCAAAAATCGGAATGCATGATAGAATAACAAATCTTCGAAAACATTTGGGCTTCTGATTTTGGAAGCCCATCACAATGTTTTCATAAAGGCCCAAGAGATCATTTCCATTTTCTGCTACTAACATATTTAACATATTTTTGGGATACCAGTATCTCAAGTGGGCCCAGCTCCCCAATAACGACTTGAATCACAGAAAGAGACACCGTTGGAGTTGGATCCAGATCAACGACCCAGATTATTTATACATTAAAATTTCCTCATTGGCTGCCAGCGAATTCATCTCAGCTCGTTCATTCTCACACAGACACGCACTAAGCTTCGGTTTCTCTCTGCACAACCGCCGGAGAAGATGAGTAAAGGACCGGGCCTGTTCTCCGATATCGGCAAGAAAGCCAGAGGTGATTCCTCCTCTCTCGTTTCAATCTGATTCTGTAATTTCATCTCAATTTTTCCTCTCCGTATTTGCTTTTCGTGTGAATGAATCGTTACATGATTGAGTTTCGGTTTAACTTGTAGATCTGTTGACTAAGGACTACATCTCCGATCAAAAATTGTCGGTTTCTTCCGTCAGCCAAGCCGGAGTGGTGAGTTCATTTCACACTTTTTTTAATCGCTTTGAGCGACATATGCTTTCGGATTTTGAGCGGTTGAGCATCAGTGGAAGATGCAAGGATTTGTGCAATTCATGCTGTGCGATTACTGTAGTATTAGTTTTACATTTCGCGTAGATTCTGTATTAGCTGCTCTGGCATAGATGCATTTATTGTTTGCCTGATTGTTAGCTTTGCTGTGTTGTCTTATTGTAGTTTCCTAGCTTTGGAATAAGTCTCATCTCATCTACTAGTGGCTTGCTAACTGTCTATTTTTGTTGCTGATTCACGTGAATCATGTAGCTCTGGCCTCGGTTGGAAATTGTGATATTGTTCGATTGTGTTTACCTGTTTTGATTCATACTGTTTATTCCGTGGTTTTTGTGAATCTTATCTCTCCTGGTTGCTGGTTGAGTACGATGCTCTAATGATATTGATGTAGATCTGTGTTAGCTATTGTTTGCATCGCAGCATGTATGGAAATGGAAGCATGCTAATGTTTCTTTGGCAGATTTAGGTTCACTATTTGTGCTCTGATCCAAGTATAGTTTCATAGTTTAGTTAACTTGTTATAGTGCGTGATTAACCAAAAGTTGACTTTACAGTATTCAGCTTATAATAGTATTGGATTAGCCAGTGGATGACTGGTTGATGAATTCCATCATCTGGATTGGTGCGGAAGAAACAACTGAATTGATCTTGAATGGAAAATTTCACAGAACAAGTCTTGCAGACACCGGTAGTTTTTTTCAAAAAAAATATCAAAGCTAGCCTGATTTAGGAGTTTTGCCAGTGCAGTTTTTTGCAATTGAACTATGTACCCATTCCTCATTTAGTATAAATTTCAATTGTGCACTGTTCTCATTCAGTCATTCTCATTCCATTTCTCTTGTCAATAAGTTCCTTCCCATTCTGTTTTGGTTCTGTGAATGATAAATTGATTTTGCTAATATGTTTCTTGCTTTTTTCTTTTTAATGTTATGTACTTTAGGCCCTGACATCTACTGCAGTGAAGAAAGGGAGGGCTCTCAACTGGAGATGTAGGCACTCAGTACAAATACAATAATGCTCTGCTGCCCTCACGAAAGGATGACGTGCCCTTCCCTCAGGTAACCTACTCATACGTGTCTCCTTCTCGGTTTACTTGTGTTTGTCGTCCATTTCTGTTGTGTTTAACTTTTGATATGTTCGTAGATGACGATTTAGTGGAGGAATTGGCTGAGGATGTGGACGCGGAGGATTCTGATTCAGATGAGTATGAGGATATTGAAAAGAAGTCTAAAGGTATTGATGAGGAAAGGGAAAGGGAAAGGGAAAGGGCTGAGAAGGAAGGAGAAGCTGAGCTGCAGCTCAACATCAAAGAGCAGGAGGACGCGTTCAGATTGCCGACCAAGGAGGTTTACTTTCTTTCGTTTTTGTGGTTTGGGTAAATGATTATTTAAGGGTTTTAGTCATATCCTCTTAGTCTTAAGCTTGGATGGGAACGTTTGTGTTGGATGTTTTGACTTCTAAACTTGTGGGTTTTACATTTTGTAAATGTAGAGTAGCATGATGAACCGATAATTGTTACTCCTCATAAATTGTATCCCACTCAGATTCCTAACATTTTCTAGCAACAGAGGAATACCTCATATTTGGATTTCCCTTTTATTTTAATTTTTCAGTGTTATGTTTCAGAAAAGTTACAATCTTTATTCTCGTATAGTCCTTGTTCATTCTCTGTCTGCTTCTTAGGTTACAGAAAGAAATCATTAGTCATAATAGTATGGCCTCTTACTTTGTTATCATAGGCTGTCTCTGTACTACACTGCTGAGCAATTCTGAGTGTATTACTTTGGCATGAATACAGAATATTTGTAAATTGTAAAGGTTTTTTGTTTTTTATGTACTGCTGTATTAAGAAAGAATCCAGCAACACTTGTCTGAAACCTTAAGAGTGATGAAAAGTGGTGGAAGTGTTGACATTTTCCTGTTCTGTAGTTTGTTCTTTTTATACTGTTTCAGTTTTCTTGACTGAACATTTTTGTAGGATTACTTGTTTGTATTTTAACCTTTTGTAGTCTGAATTGAGTGGGTTGAAAAATATTATTCGCTGAAAAGTACATAACCTTGAATTTTAGCAGGGTCATTACAAACTTGATCCCTATATATTTTTGGAAAAAAGGAATCCACTGTTGTTTCCTCTCTATGCATCTGTCTGCTGGTCGTGTGAGTTTCCATTGACCAATAACCAATTAGAACTAGAAAGTTGATAAAAGTTCATTGATCATTACTATATTACTTGTTTGAATGTTTTTGTGTTTCTTAGTAAAGAATGTTTTAATATTGAGAGCTCTATCAATATATAAGCTATTTGATACAGAAGTGTGCTTCCTAGGATGTAAATACAGAGAAAGGCTTCCTGCAATAGATTTCCTCGTGTGCTTTTATTTCCCGAGGGAACAACGACATATGGAAGAGCTCTTATTTCTTTCCATCTCAGCACTTTTATATTTGCTTCTTACAGGAGCTTGGTAACTTTACTGTTACATTTCCAAGATCTTATCATGGAGGCTTCAACCTAGGTTAGTTGTGGTTTACCATTGCTTAGTATTGGAGGCTTGTTTTCTGGTCTTGGGGACACTAATTACTTTTAGAATTTGCAGGACTAAATTGTGCCGAGGCTGTCAATTTTCCTCCTGCTGATTAGCTGCCTCATGGTGGTCTTAGAGCTGAGTTGTACCAATTGTAGCATAAACCCCCTGTTTCATCTCATGAGGAACTCCTTTATGTATGTCGACCTAATCTTTTCTTTTCCATGTGTTATGTTTTCCGTTATTCTGATGTTTTCTTACTGCAGTTGTGATTTTTTTGGCTGTTATTTCTTATTGGATTGTTTGGTTTGCAAGCAGATTATAATGATTTAGTAATGCATTCAAAGTGTTTGTTATTTCGTCTAACTCATTCTCTGCCTTTTTGATCTAATAAGCATTTTTGACATGTTAAGAACTTCCTATATTATAACAATCAGTTTTGATAACTGGGAAGAACTTCTATTGCTTGAATAATCTCAATGCTGGATTTACTCTTTGCCTCTTTTTTCCAGTAAATCTAGCTTGCTCATGTTTCTATTATCAATTTGTTTAGCCAGAATGATGCTTCTGTCACTAACTTCAAATACATGTCCTAAACTGAAATAGTGAAATGCTTTATCAAACTTGCTACTGAGCCATTGAAGCATTGCACATTGACCACTGGATTAAAACAAATGATTACAGGCATTTGGGTGAAAATGTAGAGCTTGTAGTGATAAAGAATGCAGGGCATGCCATCAATCTGGAGAAATCCAAGGAGCTTTACAAGCACTTGAAGTCATTCCTCATCACTCCTCCATCTGTCCTAAAAAGGAGATGAATGGCAGCAGCCGAAAAGATGATTGAGGTCTCTTGTGAGTCGCTTGTGATTTGCTGTAGTTATATAGCTTGTGATGGTGAACTTACAATTCAGGTGAACTTACAATGCTTGTGATAACACGCAATTCACAGGCAGCAGGGATGCCTTAGCTAAAACTATATATTCTCGCCTATTTTATTGGTGAGGAATATTATCACTTTCTTCTGGATAACTTGCTGAATTGGTGCATCTCATTTTCTTAACTGATTTGCTAATTGTTCTTCATTTCTATCTGGATTGTGCAGAAAATAAACATATCAATTGGGCAGGATCCCAACTCAAAATCAATAATAGGAGTACTTCATATATACGGCTTTGAGAGTTTCAAGCTGAACAGGTAACTTGATGTAAAATGTGTCATGGAGGGTTAAGTTACATTTCCTACGTAGTTCTCTGGAGTTAAATCTGTTTTTTTGGCCTTGTAAATCAAATAGCTTTGAGCAGTTCTGTATCAATTTCGCCAATGAAAAGTTGCAGCAACATTTCAACCAGGTGAAATCCCATTCTTGTGCTCTTGCTGTCGCTGCTTTAACCATAGGCTCAACTTTCTTGTGGTCTGCCTGTTAAATTTCTTGATTGTTGCATGTGTTCAAAATGGACCAAGAAGGATATGAAAAGGAAAAGATAAATTGGAAATTTGGAACTACATTGAGTTTGTTGATAATCAAGATGTTCTTGATTTAATTGAAAATGTATGCAACCTACCCATTTTGCATGGTTCTAAATTCTAATTTAGATAAGCAGTGCAAAGTTTTTAAAAACCTTTATGTCCATATTGTCTTGTCCCATATTCCTTTATCCAAGGTGCTTGCATTGTTTTGCAGAAACCTGGAGGAATCATTGCACTTCTGGATGAAGCATGGTATGTAACTTCTGTTTGTAGTGTAATCTAATCTATAGACTTGATTGTTAATCTTTAGGATATGTTATATTTAATATTAAATTAGAATATTTGCCATCACATTGTGATCTTATTTACCCACAGCAATTCGTACAAACTGTCATACCTCTCTGTTCTTCAGCTTCACATTCAGTTTAATGCAAGTTTTTGTGTTTGCAGTGTTTACTATATATGATTTACTATATATTTGATCGTGTACTGCAGTGTTTAATATCATAAAATCGTTAATACAATTTGTTATCTAATCCATCGCGCAACGCGCGGTGTTACCTAACTAGTAATCTGCAAGAGCACAGTGTTTGATCTTGTTCATTTTGTTTATTTGTAGAACATCACAGAAGCTATATATATAGCTATATATATATATATATATGAGAGAGACTTTATTTGACTGAAGTTTGTGACTTAAGGACACATGGCAAAAGTCTTTTACTCTTTGAAATTATTTCACTAAAATTGCATGCTTTTCATTGCATAGTTTGTGAAGGGCTAAGTATATCCCTTGCTCTAATGGTCTTCGCTTTATCATTATGTATCCTTGTTTGCTTGTCTCCATGGGGACTTTTCCGCCAAAAAGCTTGTTATTAACGTGTTCTAGTGAAAAGCTTTCTAGGTATGGCTAGTTTCTGTTTATCATGATAGAAAGAAACTGATGGTGTTATTATTTATTCTGGGATTATATTTTATTAAACCTCGTTATTTGTGTGATTAAATCTGATTGTATTATGAAATTGGTATACTGACTTTCTGAAGTGGATTAGGAGGTTTATTAAGAATGAGCATTGCTCCATGTGAATTAACTAATGTCATCTTTATTTCACATCAGGAGCTATGCTAGTAATGTTTTGTGGGTGTTTTGTTGGAGCTCTTTTATATGAATGTTATTGATGATCCCGTGCTAGGCCACTAGGGTACCTTTTGTAATTTGATATTAGTTTAGCGACTTAGTTTGTAAAATCTTATCTTGTTCTTATTAATGTTCAAAAAGAAAAAGGATAGTCGCAAGGAGCAGCAAGAGGAAAGCAACACCATTTGGAATGCGATGATGTCTTCAATTCTTTCTCGTCTTATACAACATATACTAGAATATTGTAAATTCAATCTACAGTTATTGTTATAGTAATTTATTCAATGGTGATATTTTTATTTAGAATATTAAAAATTTATGAGAAATTGTTTATTATTGATTACTTTTAGTTTTAATATTCCAGTTAGGTATTGCTATTTATATTACAATTAATTTATATTTTATTGCAATATAATTCGTTTATTTATGCATATTAAATTATTGTGCCTCATAAAAATGTTGGCATGTATATTAATGACAAAATATATGTCGTAAATATATTTAGCGACATAAATCTAGCAAAAAAGAATTAGTGTTGCGAGTTATTTTGTCACACAAGTTAGTGATGTTTATTATGATGTATAAATAATGACATAATAATTAAGTGGTGCTCAATGTGTCGTATTATTCACGACTAATAAATACTTTTGCGACAAATATTGCGTATGTTGCAATTACACAACACTTTTAAATGTTGGTACATATGTCGTAAAGTATCACTTCATGTTATTTGGTGTCACATCTATTGTCACAAATTTTAATTCGACAATTTAAATAAGGTCGCATGATCTATCGCAAAAAAAAATGTATCTCCTTTTGTAAATGGCGCAAAATATGTCGTGAATAACCCAGCGTCACTAAATGTAAATGATGCATAATGTGTCGCAAACATCCATGTGTCACTAAAGCTTAATGGCGCAAAAATATGTTGCCAAAACACATATGTCATTAGGTGCAATTGATGCATCATGTGTCGCAAATATACATGGGTCACTAAATGTAAATGCCGCATAATGTGTCACCAACATCCATGCATCATTAAATCTAAATGGCGCATAACATGTCACAATAGCACATGCGTCACAACTTGCAATTGATGCATAAAGTGTCACAAACATACATGCGTCACTAAGGGTAAATATCGCATGATGTGTCGCAAACAAAAAACAACATGAAGTTTAGTGACACAAAAAATGTTGCTTTATTTGCGTCACAAATGAAAATTTGTGTAGCAAAAATACTACACGGGCAGTCACAACACAATAAATAGTGATGCAAACAGTGTCGCAAATATGCATTTGCAACACTATATTAGTGACAAGCGACACATTTTGCATGTCGCAAAAGGTGATGTTTGTTGTAGTGTATTTCCCTTTTACAAAAACAACGAAAATTCAGTTTCACAATCAGAAGGATACTCACCCCAACATTGGAGTTTTTTTCCTCATGACTTAAACTTCAAGGAACTCACTTCTTTGCCTCTCCATGAACATAAGCATTTGGTTTTTTCTCAATGTGCAGGCCAAAATTGAGAAACTTTACGTTGGAATGATTTCAGCCAAAGACTTTTACCACGGCCGTCAGTTCACCGCAAAAGGCTATATCTTCATTTGGTAATATTTCCCATGCTTTACAAAGTTCTCGCCTTTCTCGATCTTCATTCGTCCTAGTTCATGTTACATTTTCCTACATTAGTGATTTATGTTTTACTGTTCTCCGTTAGGTTGTATTCATTATCCCTTTTCTCTTGCCTGATGAGCAGTTTATAAATTAATAAATAATCAAAAATTGTAGAAATAAAGCCATGAAAAGGACTCGAGAAACAAAAGTTCCATAATTTTTATTGGTTTTGCAGATCAATTGTTCATGTCTTATGCCACTACTTTCTCCAATTCACTGTCAAAACTTACCTACCTGCTATGCAAGTCGCCGGTACCTGCACTCAGTTAGTTTCCAATATTTTTGTTGGATTACAAGTTGTTACTCCTGTATTGGTTTTCCTGGTTGTTGTTGTGTTAATTTTTAAATAGGAACATCGAGTTTATCCTCATCTTATCTTACTATATGTTAATGTTACTATTGATTGACTCTTTGTCAATCGGAAGGGTATTATTTTTTTCCCGCAATTTCTATATTCAGGCACAACTTTGGCTTGGGTTGATTATCTGCCTCAACTGCTATTGTTCCCAACCCAAATGCTTGCCTTTCCTTTACGACCCTAGACTCGCGCCAAAAGACCGGTTCTTCATCCTTTCCTCTAACGGCTTTTATCATTACTTAAACAATGAAGAAGCTGTCAATGAAGTTCAAATGTATATGTCTTCCTTCCCGAAGGTATATCCCACACAACATCCCGTCAAGAAAGTCCTGTTTTGCGCAGCGCAGAAACTTGGTACGATTGAGTACTTCTGAGTGCAATTTTGCCTCATTTGAATGATATTTATTTTGAATCCTTGAGTACAATTTACGCAGGTTATACCCTAGGTTAAAGCCCTCATCTTGACACTTCTATCTTGCCTCTGTATTGTTTTTCTTATTATTGTTCTTTGAGCCACATCGGTATAGTATAACTTTATCCGAGGAATCTCTATATACTGAAAGATTTTTCTACAATTTCTTGTGTCACACTATTATCCTTCATCGATCTTATTCAGTTCCCGAAGAGTTGGATAATTTACTTTCTATGCTATTATCAGCATGATTCGACACAAAAAAGCACCAAAATTTTTCTCATATTCGATTGCCCGCGCGTAAATAAGGAAAGGGAGGACGGTAAATCGGATACCTCCCACATTCTGTGTTTAGTATTGAAACCACATTTCTTTCGGCTATCATCCTTTAAAATAAGTGTCTTCACGGGCTAACGATTAAACTAAAGTCAAATTTCGTTCTTATAATTTTTACCATCAAATTATAAGCAAATTATATCCTGTCAATAAGTTTAGCAAGATATCCCCAATGTTATAATATAGCTAACGAAATGTATCCCAAAATTATGGAATAGCTAAAGCCTAAAAATATTATCGATAATTTATTACTACCTCCGTTTATGAGGTACCATAACCTTAGTTGATTGGATTTGGGTGAATGAAATGAATGGATGAAATTGAATTTAAAAAAAGAAAAGTAGAATGAGTTGATGAAATTAAAGAAAACTTTTCATAAAAGAAAAGTGTGTCAAATCCACAAAAATAACGAAAAAAGAAAGTGGGGACACATATTCGTATTGTATCCTCGAGGTGCCATATTCTAAGGTTTTGATCTCTGGAACTGATCTGATCAAATTTGAACTGAAATAAATAGAAATATAAATATAATGAATTGAATTGAACTTAAATTTATTTCTAAATATTTTTTGTTTTATTATATAAATATCTACAATATTTTAAAATTTAAATTTATATATTTCTTGTTATACATGATTAAAATTTTAAATTAGTAAAAATGGTGTAAAAAGACAGGCTTTATCAAAAGAACTACTAATATGAATTTAACTGCATTGATTTTTTTTAATCGAAACAATCAGTGACTATGATGTTCGAGAATCCAACCCTATATATTAATATGAATAACTTCAAAGCCTTAGTTTGATATGGGATACTTCCAATTACAATGTAGTAAACATAGAGTTCTAAACCAAAAGGTGGAACAAATAATGAAGTGGTGTTTTTCCATTGTAAACTACATTGAAATGAATTGATTCGAATTGAACGGAGTTGAATTAAAAATAAGTGTATAAAAAATGATAACATTATGACTTAATTAATCTAAATTTCATCAAATTAAATTCATGCTAAACTAATATGAACTTAGATAAGTTGAATTGAATTGAATTGAATTGTTAATAAACTCTCGATAACATGATTTTTTATATAAACACAAATATCCTCGTACCAAACTTTTTTTTTGTTACTTTTGTTCTTATGCACATAACAATAACATTTCATAGTTATCATATACCAATGTAATAGATAGACATAAAATAAATGGCAAAATTTTGGGAAAGACGGTGTTGAATTGAAATTATAGAAAGCTAAAAGGTTTAAGTTGCAATATTAAAATGTTATTATGCAACATGTAGGAGAGATAAGTTTACGACCAGAATAATACAACCCAAAATTTTTATTTTGGTTTCTTCAAATTTGCAGTTTAAACTTTGGTCTTTGCATACCTTATGGAAAGACAGTCTTTCAAGAGACAGACTCAAAATAAATTATGGCGAAGATTACAATGAATTAAATAAATATAAATATATTGAATTGAAATAAGTATAAATAATTTAACTAAAATATGTATAAATATATTGAACTGAAATAAAATAAATACATTGAACTAAACTGACGTAGATATAAATATACTGAACTGAACTAATTTGAATCGAACTAACTGAAGTTCCAATAAGTTGTAGAGAACAAGGCCTAATTGCATATTATAATGATTTAAATTTTTAAATATATTTTTAAATTATGGTAATTTCATTGCAGTAAATGAAAACAATCATCTAATTATTTAATTAGTTATTACTAATATATAAAATAACCCAATCTAATTGTTATATGATCTAAAATAAGAATTTGTGCCTTTAAATTGTGATGAACTATAGTTAAATGAGGAAGATGGAGATCAGGGTACGACTACCACCATAAATGAAGACATTCCACGTCTTGATAAAATATTCAAAGGGGTTATGTTCGTGATCCTCTAAGTGACATGGTTGAACCTATGACAAGGTTTAGAATGTAGCTTAGAGATGCTGCATTGAATGGTTTGATTAATCACCTTCATGATGAAGAACTTAAAAAGAAGTCGGAAAGTTCTTGGATTACTTATTCAAGGTTGTCAGTTAATTGAAGACATTATGAAGAACACTTTAATCTTTTTCCCACTAGGTTTTTTAATGAGGAAGTGTGATCATTGTAAAACATTTATTTTTTATTTTGGACTGAAGAATTCGGCCATGTGGGCCTTAGGAGAATTCTAGAAAATAACAGCCCATTAGGGTTTAGTTTATTTAGTTTTATTCTGATTAGAATTAGATTTGGTTAGATTTGATAAGGTAATATTTGTCTAGTCTTCCATATCTATTTCGGCCGAGATTTAGAGCATGATAGGGTTTGATTTTTGCGATTTTAGTTAGACGTGGTTTTAGCTTCCTTAAACTTCCATGAGATTGATTCAAATTCTGATTGTGATTAGGTTTTTGTAAGCTCAAAATTCTCCTCTCTATTTAAAGAGGTTTGGCCGACCTTTTATATCAATCAAATTCAGAATTTTGAGAAATTCTCAATATCTTCATTGTTTCTTAAACCTGCGGGCTATTTAAGTATTCAATACTCTCTTTATATTCGTACCCTGCGGGCTAGATGTTTATAAAGAAACCTTTTAAGTGTACCCTGCGGGCTAGACGCTTAGAAGTTGAGTTGAGTGTACCCTGCAGGCTAGACGCTGCTTGTCGTGCAACTTGAGTGGTTTGGGCAAAATTTCATCCAAGTTAAAGATCCAAATTCCGAAAACCAGAGTCTTCGCAAGGAGATTCAAATCAGACCCATTGAGAAATATATTTTCTCTGATGATAAAGATGAACAGCCCAAAGATATAGCTATTCAAACCAATGAAAATACTGTGACTGCTGCTTCTTCGGACATGGTGGTCGAAGCTGGTTCCTAACTGCAGACTTTTGAGGATACCTCTAAAGAAGGCAGGGAAATTGTTGCTCGCAACACCCTTGACATCTCTCGCAGAAAGAAGAACAAGGAGCGAACAAGTGGGTCTTCCAACACCTTAGAGCCTCCTTAGAAAAAGGGGTGCATCAGTCATTGCCACTCTAAGCCCACACCATAAAGCCATGAATTGATTGTGGAGGGGACTATTCCTGCTACCCTATCTAAACTGTCCGTCCATGAGACAATGAATGTGGCACATTTTTAAAGTATATATGTGTGGTTTGATTTTATACTTCCTTATTGTGACCTCTAATCGCACTGCTTGTTTGTGTACTTTTAAAACTTTGGTCGGTGAGAGTCTGCATCTCGTTAGCCAACGAGTTGCTAAGTTTGCTAAGCAAACTAGTTAACTCCTGAATAAATGACAGGTGGCTAAAATGAAGTTACCAGTTTGAGTGTCTCTTTTAGGGATACCGAAAAGAGTGCACATGCAGATGAGGAGCGTATTTTGGCTGCCGAGAGGGAAGCTAGTCAGTTATGTTCTGAGTTGGAGGAGATGCAGACTAATGGTACTGCTTTTTCTGGGTACCCCCAGGTCCTCGTTGATTTTCTGGTGAAGATGAAGTCATTTTATTCTTTATTTGAAGAGAAATACACTATTGCTCGCAGCGTTGGGTACGTTGAGGCTTTGGCTGAGATGTGGAGATTGAACCCTACTGTGAAGGTCCAGAACTTTCCTAAATTGGCTAAGTCTGAGATGGTGGTGGAGAAACAGGGGGATATTCTTAACAAGGGGTTCATTCGTAGCATTTCTGATGGCTATCAGCCTTACGTCTTGCTCTCCCACCTTATCGTTCTGCCTTGTTTTCCCTCTGTGGCTAAACTTAAGAAGTGCGAGGCTAATTATTTTGAGTATCTTCTCTTCGTTTCCCGGCCTTCTGAGCCTGTTGTTAGCTCTGATATAAATGCGACTGCTGAGCCCACTGTGAACGCTGAAGGGAATGCAAGCATTAAGGTCTCTGCTCAGGATGTGAACAAGGGGGATTCCACTTCCATTGTTTAAACATCGCATGTTCCTCCTTCTAATGTTAGTGGATCGTAGTACCATTGATTTTTATCTGTAATTAAAAAGAATATTTTTTATGTATGTTCATATTGTTCGTATATTATGGGTATTAACTTCGAATAGCGCTTAAAATTGTATGAGTTCTCATTTTATGTATCCTTATGCTGGGTCTTCATATTTTGGTTGATCATAAGTTTTTGAAACACCTTGACTATTTAGGATCTAATGTTTGTTTCTATGATCATCATGGGTATATGTCATCTCTATTTTTGTCTTATTGAGCTGGGCGAGGGTAGTCAGTCCTTATCCAAGGAATATTTTGAGATTATTTCTGGTAATCGTTTTTCTAATCTAGAATTTATTCCATCATGCCTTGGATGGAAACTTCCTTCTACTTCATCCTCTCCAATTTCTTCTGCAAGTTACCCTTGTAGACAGTTTGTACCCAAGGTATACAATATTGAATCTTAAGACAAGGATATAGTTCGTAGCTTAATTAGTTGATCTTAACCAGTTGGTGTATATATGTGCTTGCTCCATCTTTCTTATTTCGTTCCCTTTCTCTAGTCGGGATGAACTTTTGATCTTAGCTAGGATGCATGTTTCTATTGCACCCAACTGCTTGTTTTTATACCTGGTTCTTATGGATCTTCTCATTTCTAGGGAAAACCATTGTTTATTTAAAGGATCTTAGAACGAAAAAGAAAAAACTTTCGTCCCCACAAATGGCGCCAATGATATGCCAATCCAACCAAGTAGAACTCTCGTTGTTCACCGGGAAATATCTCCTCCTGCAAAACAGATCCCGGAAATGATTTCGGGGAAAACACTCTAACGATCAAGTCAACCTGTTCCTTAGAGAACTGGAATTTCTTAGTTGTGTAACACTTACTTTCTTCAGTGCTAATCTTCCTCTATTTATAAATGTTTACATTTTTTTGTTCCGTATTGTCAGCGTCTGAGATCATGGATTGCATCGTGGTTCCTACCATCTCGGTTCGTGGTTAATCCTCC
>JAULKJ010095334.1:0-25469 GCA_032355405.1 Rubia balearica | reverse complement strand
GACCATCTCCCTTTAAATTTTCACTAAATTAGCTATAGGTCGATTCTCTTGCATAAGAACAACACCAATACCTACACCAGATGAATCACAATGAATTTCTAAAGTACCATTAAAACTAGGTATAGCAAGTATATGAGCATTACATAATCTTACTTTCAATTCTTTAAATGCATTCTCATGGCCTTCGCCCCACACAAATTCCACATCCTTTTTAACTAGTTTATTTAGAGGTGCAAAAATAGATGAGAAAACTAGCGAAACGTGAAACGATCTCACCTGATTGGCATTTATGGGAGTCATTCAGGACCTAATAGCTTCAACCTTGGTTTTATCCACATAGATACCATTACCATAAACAACAAAATCGAGAAAAAAACTTTTGAAGCACAAATGGTACACTTCTTGATGTTAGCATACCGCTTAGACTCATAGAGTGCAACAAGAACCATCTTAACATGCTCAATATGTTCATTGGTCGATTTGGAATAGATCAAGATATCATCAAAGTAAACCACAAAAGATTGACCAATAAAATTTGAGAAAACATTATTCATCAACCGCATAAATGTTCTAGGTGCATTAGTTAAACCAAAATGCATAACAATCCATTCATACAACCTAAACTTAGTCTTAAATGCAGTTTTCCACTCACGAACTTCCTTTACTCGATTCTGATGATATCCCTGAGTTAAATCAATCTAAGTATAGAGTACAGAACCATGTAAATCTTCAAGCATATCATATAACCTAGGTATAGGATGGCGATAGTTAATGGTAATCTTGTTTATAGCATGAAAAACAATGCACATACGCCCAGTTTTATCTTTCTTAGAAACTAAAATGACAGGTACAGCACAAGGGCTTAAAGATTCAGGCACATAACCTTTTTCAAGTTGATATTCGACTTTCCTTTGTCTCCAGGGTTTGCTTTTATAAGTGGGGCAATTCGGAGTGATTGAACCCGGTATCAAGTAGCTGATGTTCAATACCACATACTGGTGGTAAACCATGAGGTAGTTCTTCAGGATAGATATCTTCAAATTCCTGTAACATGTCAGCAAACCGTGGAAGCCGCCAAAAATCCATCCTAGAAATAAAATGCAAAGTAAAATGTTAAGTGCTAAACTAGCTTATGCTTCTGAAGAAGCCGCCAAAAACAATCCAACAGATGTTGTTGAAAAAACTGCAAAAGATAGTCCAAACAATGTTCAAATTAGTATTCTATCTCTCTCAATTTCTCTCATTTTACCTAGGAGCCCTTTCGGGTTTTTATCCTAGCATTCACACATGATGAGCTTACTTCTGACCGTTTTCCACACGGCCTCTTATTTTTGCATAGGTTGTCCAACCTAGCCTGACATAGCTTCTCATTTTTACCTAGGTCTTTCGACCTATCCGAGATTCCTTCCCATTTTCGCCTAAGTTTCCCTTTCAGGTTTCCGACTTATCCGGTTACATATATTTTTTCATGTTTTCAAAATTTTCAATTTTTTTGTGTGGTACAAAATGCCCCAAAGGTGGGCTTCATACTATATGAATATAATGAGAAAAAAAATTAAACCTCCAAAAATTTCTTCCCAAAACAAAGATATATCACCACCAAAAATTCTACAAAAATTTCCCCAAACCCAAAGATAACACCAAAACATACCCAAAACAAAATAACACCGAAACACAACGAAATCTCGAGATAAAAAAACTCTGAAGTGTTTCACTACTCTCTCCTGCACACTTGAACTTTGCATTGTCCCCAATGCAATCAAACAATAGAAATCATGAGTGGAAAAGAGAAAAGTAGTGGAACTCACTCATGTGACCCCGAAGGCTTATCCCTTAAGCTATTTGTCTCGCATCTCCTCCTCATTTCTCCATTTTGCATTTCTTTCCTCTCGATGGGAATAACATCCCAAAAATCATCAAGTCTTGAGATATTGAATCTCTCGATCAATTGCTCGATAGCCTCCTCTTGGACATCCATCATCACATCTGTAATAGTGAACTTCTCCTTCACGTCCCGCCCGATGGAGTCCAATATGGATCCCCACACTCACATGGTGCCCTCGGTAGATTCTAGCCTAGTCCCAAACTCCTCCAATTGTGAACCCATCCAGCCTACCCCGTGACCGAACTCTTGCAAAATTTTGGTAGAACTTGCAAGTTGTTCCCCCATAGTGCGAAGTTGGTCTAGGAAGTCAGCGGGTAGGTGAGTGCGACTAGGTGGTGCCCTAGATAGAGTCTCACCATCCTTCTCCTCAATGTATATGTTTGGGCTTGATAAGACCTTGTAGAATTTTTTTCTCAAACTGCGGATCGGGTGCTAGAAACAAGTCCTCTTAATAAAGTGTTTTGGTTGATAGCGGTGCACTCCGATTGTGGAAGAATCATGAAGCTACAAACTATAGCGCCACCGTGCAAGGTAATGGTAGCAACTATTGAATCCCGTGCTAACTTGTCCATAGTGTACCTTGTCCCTGAACGACCAAAGTTCGCGAATGTGAACGGCAAAGGAGCCGGATAACCCTAGTGTTGAGCTAAGAGTCCGACTATGTCACCCATTGATATTTTTCCAATTTCTAGTTTCCCGTGGCCACACATTCTTCCACGAAGGCTAACACCATATTGGGGTAGAAATTACCCTCAAGAGTCATTGCCCAAAGGACTTGGACATATGAACCGGGGCACTGTGAGATCTCTCCGTGACAGAATACCCCAATGGATAATAGTTGTTGGACATACCGCAACGCCGCATGGACAATAGAGGAGCTCTTGCATTGATGTTTCCACTTTGTTCCCAAAATAATTCTCCAAAAATTGCTCAATGAAAACGGAAGGACTTGTTGGCGCGTCATCAGAATCTCCTTCCCGTACTTCCACTCAAATTCCTAGGCAATATCCTGATGCGACATAGTGTACTCCTTATCATCTAAGTGGAAATAGATGATTCTCCTCCTCTCATTGTCCGTTGCTTTATCCAAGGTTACCAAAAATTCCAAATTCCATCGTATGTAAGTCTTGGAATACTTGTCTAAAAAACCTCAAGGCCTTTTTAGCTTAGCAAATAAGTGACGGGCTTGAGTAGACCTAGAGTTCCTAAGGTTTCCTTGCATGCAAACTTCGTCTCCAATATGGTCTCATTTGGGCTATTCAAGGATCTCCATCTTCGGTCTGCATTCCCAGATATGGTGGTCAATCCAATGAACTCCTCAACAATAAAGGTGGGGTTAGAAGGAAGGTAAGTTTCCGGCTCTCGTCTCCCAACCTTGGTCGACTTCCTCTCTTTGTCACCCCAGGAAGTTGTTCCCTTTTTTACCTATTTTTTTAGATCCATCCTATCACGACAAGAAGAGGGTGGTAATACAAGAATGTACATAAGTATGTATCAAGTATCATTCAAGAAGAACACTTCGTCCTAAATAGCCAAAACATTTCACATCATGCTATCTTAACATAAAGGTTATTTTATCCAGAATCATTCTCCCTAAACAACAAACTCATGGCAAATTATAGCATCCCATCAAGAAGATCGTGCAATCAAGAATCATTCCTCCTGAAACACAACAGCCAATGAAGATCATATCATCAAATCACAAGAACATATACTTCCCCCACACTTAGTTCAACACAAGATCATTCACATAACCCAAATATTTCCCCAAAAATGCCTCAATTTTTTTAGATTAAATCTTTTCATCACATCACCATCATGATAAATGAAGCAAGTAAACATAAATCTTAAAGGATTACCCAGAATTTGAAGCCAAGAGATGAAACATCCATAGAAGAAAAAGTAAAAATGTTAATTTTGAGAGAAAAGCTCCAAGATCTTCAAGTTTACCAATGATGAAGTGAGATTGAGTGTTTATTGAGGAGGGACTTAAATGAGCTAAATGGTTCCTATGGGTGAGGGAATATACTATGAATCCTTGTTTTCATCAATCATTTCCCTCTAAAAGAAGGTGATTCAAGAGGGAGGTACAAAGGAGATAAGGATGACATTTTTGAAATTAGAAAATGCGGGGGACAAAAGTACCAATTATTTAATGCATAAGGGAGGTGTGATGTTTAGTATAGTACTATTTACATCAATAATCCTAGGAATAAAGGATTTGCTGAATTAATGGGCCAAAATGCATGTTTTGGCTTGAAATTTCAATTTTTTGAAAATCTTCGTTTTGACCCAATTACAGCATCCACACGAAGCCTGACACGTGGTAGCCTCGTGCTGAACATGTCTGGCATAAGGCTACCTTCGTTCTAAGGAGGCCTAACATAATGCCTCGTGCTAAGAGGGTTTGGCACGTGGCTGCCAGTGAATACAACCTTTTCTTTCCTTAGTTCCTTCCTTTTTCGAAAAACTTTGTCACCCAACAAGCCCTATTTATTTCCAATCAAAAATCACTAGATTCATAATCAAATTTATCAATCAGCAAGAGTTTCATCCCAATATCCTTTGTCTCACACAAGATCATGCAAAATCTATATATTAAAAGATATGAAACACAAAGTAAGAAAGAGCATCATATTTTCATTTTCTTCCTTACGACTTATTTTCTTCATGCATTTCAATTAAAAGAACCTATCATTGGGTCTCTAGGAAACTCCACCCAGATGACATCCTTGTGGAGAGGTCTCCACAGAGTTCCATCCTTACCTTTAAGCATTTTACTTGCCATAGAGAGTGAGTATTCATTCCTAGCCAATGTTGAGTCCTTAGCTATCTCCTAGGGTTTAGGAGGTGGTCGAGGATTTTTTATGTCCCTGCCACTCTCTACCTCCTGTTGCATGTTACTGAGCATAGAAAAAGAATCCAATATAGACAATTCATCACTAACATCATGCAAAGCATAAGTCTGATAGACATGATCATCACAATTGAAGTGCAAGAGAAAATTTCTTTCATTACTCACATATTAATCAAGAATATCAACTTCTAGGCTATCTTCTTCATTATCATCAAGAGCTTTATCAAGGCAATCATCATTATCAATCATGCAAGAGTTTTCACATTGAGCAAGTTCATCACGTAAAGTTATGCCTTTGCAGGGGATAGGTGAATCATACTTAGATTTATAAATATCAAATCCCACCTTATTAACATCATCCTCTAGGATTATTGTTCCCAAAAATGAACATCTATCTTAGTCCTTGAAGTTTTAAGAAAATGCCTCCCCAATAAAATTGAGGGCACACCACCATCGTGCCCCACGTCAAGGACACGGAAGGTCACTGGAAACACTATATTTTCCACTCTAACCCTTATATCCTTGACTAAACCTCGAGGGCTAGCTTGGGAGTGATCGACTAATTGGAAAATTTCCCAAGTTTCTTTAAGCTCACCTATTTCTAGGTTTTCATAAAGGCTAGAAGGGATCACATTAATAGATACTCCAAAGTCAATCGTAGCATTTTTCACCAATTTTCCACCTAAGGATATAGGAATTGAAAACATACCGGGTCATCATATTTCTTACGCAAATTCCTATGATTAAGAGTGATCACTCCTCTTATTTTCAATTTTCCTACCTTCCTAATTGGTTTGTTCATTTTCTTAATGCATGCAACTTTCAAGAATTTATCATAAGAAGGAACATTCTCAATCAAGTCCTAAAGTGGAGCGCTAACCTTAACCTTCTCGAAGATCTTGTGAATGTATGCATCATTGGTTGTCACCTTCGTCCTTCCCCAAAGTGCACTAGGGAGATGTGGTTGAGGATTCACCCTCACATTGGTTGTGGGAAATTTTTTGATGGGCTCCTTTTCTATAGCCATCTCCCGCTCCTCCAAGTCGGTACTCTTGCTTTTTCCTAGGAATTTTTTTCTCTTGCAAGATTTCCTTCTCAGGCTCACACACTTCCTTCCTGCTCCTTACCTTCAAAGCGCTCACATTTCTCAGATTGATCTCCAGTTGGGAAGGGAGCTTTCAGGACTCTTTAGCCTCAATTCGTCTCACTCAGGTAGTGAGTTTCCCGACATAGATTTTAAGGATTTTTATGCTTGAAAAACCCTAGTCCAAAGATATTCAATATCACGCCTTTTACGTTCTTCAAAAACATCTTACTTCTTAGCCAATTAGGAGATAGCTTCCAAAATTTCTTCACGATCCAATTTGTAGAGTGAAGCATTGTTGTTAGAAGGCCCTTCACCCCTTAGATAGGGTTGAGGTGGACCTTTGTCCACCTCAATTGTACCCTTGAACTTGATTCTCCTCACACCAATAAAAGTTGGTGTGATCGCACTACCTAGGGTTGAAGGTATTTGTGTAGGGATCTTGCCTTTCACCTCTTTGGTTTCCTCAAAACCGTTGTTGCCTTCTACCAACTTGTTGCCTATTGCCACCATTGAAGTTCAATTCCTTCACCACTTCCAAGTCTTTTACCATTTGGGAACAAGTGTCAGTGTGATGATCGAGACTACAAATGACAGAAACATTGACTTTGGTAAACTCTCCCGCTCATGAATTTCTTCATCATAGAAGCAAGCACTTGGACTCGCTATTCTAGCTTGGGAGATTGAGACAGCTCACCCACGGTCTTCACTCTAGTTCTAGTACCAAATTCCAGCATTCCCTTGGCCATTTCTTTGAAGAGCTCTATCGCATCATTTGGACTGTTGTTGGTGATTAAACTGTTGCACGCGATATTCACCATTCACATGTCATCATCACACAGCCCCTCGAAGAAGTAGTATACCAAATCGCCATCCTTTAACGGATGATATGAGCAGCTAGCCAATAGCCTCTTGAATCTTTCCGTATACTTGTAGAGGGATTCATTTGCAAACTGGGATATATTGGGTGAGCTACTTCTTTAAACCAGCAGACTTTGAAGTTGGAAAATATTTCTTGAGGAATTGAAGCTTCATGTCCATCCAAGAGGTAATGCAATCGGGCGGAAGGTAGTATAACAAGTCTTTGGCTACATCATGCAGTGAAAAGGGAAATGACAACAAATTATATTCCTCTTTCGAGACTCTCAGGGGTTTCATGTTGGTACAAACTAGATGAAATTCCGTCAAGTGCTCGATCAGATCTTCACCAGTCATTTCATGAAAAGTTAGCAAACAATAGATCATGCCACTCTTGAGTTCAGAAGTCACATTGGATGGAAAAGGTGAGAAGATAATATATAGGGGTTGATTCTCCAAGTTATGAGCCATCAACTTCCTAAGTGTGCCATTATCCTGCGACATTTCTATAGTTTCTTCTACTACTAAAGTCGGCTCTTGGGAACCCCCACTCTAGCTCTCCTACTTCTTCTTCTCCGACTACCTGTGTACTCATTTAGATAGTGTAAAGTCCCTAAGTTCGTGGCATGGGTATGTACCACAAACTAGGAGAAAAAAATATCCAACTAGAAGAAACACTAGCATAAGGATTAGAAGTACATGATAACTACCACAAAGGCTCAACAACAACCAACAAAAACAAAAATAAAAACAACACTAACTATTCAATTAACATGCAATGCCAGTTAATAATTAAACCTTTAATCTAGCATCCTTAGCAGTAGCACCAAAATTTGACCCGTCCTCTCTCGACATCGTTAAACTTGAGAGGAGGCTAAGTATTAAGGGTTAAAGATAGAAGTTGCATTGTCGCTCCCGTTCCTACGACTATGATACCTATGGGGTAGATAGGGGTAGGATCGGGTTCATCTGCAGAGATGCTTAGAATCTAAAAGTTAATTACACAAATATGCGATCGGGTTGTAAATCCAATCACATGTCAGGAATAGCTAGAATTTCTAAAAGACGCTTGGGGGGTTATAACAACTACTAGCATTCAAATCACAATAGAATAAACTGTGTAAACTAGCACTTGGGGAGTATTTGTGTAACCATGATCCATTTCATTTCGATCCTCGATTCCATCACATACAAGAACTACAAGCCTATTCTGGTGTTTATGACACGTGGTGTGGTTGATGGACAACACTTCCCTGTACCTATCACGTAGGGTGCACATGTAATCTTCCATAGGCACCTCCTCCGTAAAAAAGGGAAGTGCAACAACTTCTCTGCCTGCTGTGCAGAACTACATCTCCCTCGTACGATTAGGTCCTGATCACTACAACACGAATTCTTCTCCCCAGGCCTAAAAAGGCAAGAGGGTGAAGTACCTTATCAATAACTCTATGGTTGCAATACGCTAACTCTAATTTGCTACTATCGTTTTCTCTATCTGTAACCCTTTGCACAAATTTTCCGGCTAAGACTAGTGTATGGTTGATCGTAACATTAACTCGGCAATGCAAATGCAAACACCAATACGGTTCCGGATTATCGTTACCCCAAGCATATCCAGGTTTCCCTCCCTAGGGATATCAATAGTTGCGCCAACATGAAAGTATACTACCGTGTGTGCTAGTCCTAGTGTGACAATTATGCAATTAATAAGAACATGAAGAACAAGCCAAATAATAATCACAAACACATAAAAATAGGTAGATTTAAGGAATCTCGCAAAACAAACATTAATTCATGAAAAGAAATACAAAATGTTTCATTGAATTCATTGCCTTTGGGCAAAAGAAAATTAAAGAGAAGAAGAGACAAGAGTTTAGAGAGAAGGAAGAGCTCCTTTCTCTATCTAGCCTATTTTTAGGAGTCTAAAATAAGTATAAACTTAAACCCGAGTATACATAGGTCGATATATCATAGTAGGGAATTGGGCCTTGAAAAAGGTCCAAAATAGGTCAATAAACCCTAGCAGCCGCAATTGATACGGGAAGTGAAAAATGGCATGGTTTGTGTCAGCCAGTTGGCTTTATGCTGACACGTACCCTGCATCCTCGTGTTGGCTGGTTTCATGCTTACACTTACCGGTTTGCTTTGTGCTAACACTTACCGGTTGGCTTTGTGCTAACACGCGCCGGTTGGCTTGGTGCTAACACGCGTCGTGCATATGCCAAGGACCAAAATGAATAATAGTCACTTTCATACAAGTAAATAGTACATTAGTGCAACAACATTTTTTTGGTTGTGTATGAGATGTCCTCCACCTAGGGAAATTGTCAGTCAATAGTTTGAATTTATTTTTAAAATGTGGTCAAAAAAGTATTTTCTAGTCTCAGAATAATTGAAATAAATTATTCATTAGAAATAAGTCTTTTCTAGTTTTGTAAATGATCGTAATATTAAAACTTTATTTCATATCGTAGGTTAATTCAATAAAATTAAAATTACATTAAACAAATAGGTTATTGATTAAAGAGTAAATTACATTAAAAAATTCAACAAATCTATTTTAATTCGTTCAAAATTCTGAGAAGTAAAACTATAATCATGAGCAAAGAATGATGACATTGAACATTATTAGCCCAGAACCATCTAATAGCTCGAAGTAGAGCATGTCCCGAACTGTTAATTCCTCTGCATCAAGAAACTTGGTAAAACCTTTTGGGTTCAGCGTCTTGAGCTTCCTGTTCCCCAAGTAGTGCATGTGATATTCTCTTTCGCCGCACCTTGACATTCGGTAGGAGTGGAACGATTTGGCTTGGGATGCACTAAATTAAAAAATAGAAACCACAGTTAGTATATATGGAAATAATCTAGAGAAAATGTTAATTGAAAATAAAATACATGTGTAACCTGTAGGACTTGCCAAAATTAGAAATGAGCTCGTTTGGGTTAAAGTACAGACGAAATGTAGAATGATATCTCTGAATGAATTCCACGTACAGTACTCATCCGAATCGCTACAGATCTGCATTGGTCAATGAAATTATTACAAATTAAATAAGAGTATAAGTAATCAAATAAAGGAATTTATGTAGGAATCTAAATGAAAAATCACTCATCTCAATTGGTGAATGACTACTTGAACCTTCATTGTCAGCCATGAATCTTGAAACTAAGATTGTCATGGATAGTATATGTAATGGTAGATAGAAATTGGTTCAATAGAAATCAGTTCAATTAATAAATTAAGTAGGCCAGGTGTGCACATACATGTCAGTAAAAATAATGGAATGGACTATTTGTAAGAGTAACGTTGCTCACCTATTGATAAAACTTATTGGTTAACCAAGAAGGGCGCAACGTCTCATACATGAAAAAACAACACAAATATGAATAAGTGACGTTGCACGACAATCACACCAAATGATGTTGTATCAAAGGGCCAGCGATGTCACATTCAAACCTAGCAGATACACAAACAACAACAGGAAGCCAGAGAAATTAAAGGTCCTAAACAAAAAAAATGGGCCACAAAATCGGGGGAGAACATAGAAATGAAATCTGTAAACCCAAGAACCCTAATCAATAGTAACTTCAAAAGAAAAAATATAGAACACATTCACACACCATATACATAAAAAATTTAAGGAAATATACAAAAATGAAAGTAATCTAAAGAATTTAGATACCATACCTTTGAGAAGAGTGGTTGGGGGGTTGTTGAAATTCGATGGAAAGTTAAATGTTTGAAGTGATTTATGAGGTGGGCTCCATATATAGTCATTTGGAACCCTTGTGAATTCCAACTCAGCATGTGCAATTTTGCACGTAAATTGACCTTACCGGCATAAGACCGATGTATGACCGACATCGGCTAACCTGAATGTAGGCCTCACAATTTTAGCCCACTTGCATAGCAAATGAGCATATGTTTGACTAAAATGAATATAATTGACCTTAATAACGGTTAATAGTATATTAGAAACTACTAATAAAAATTTACACATGTCCATGAACTTTATTAATATCCGATTCGATCAGATTCGATTTTTACACAACCGGTGAATTTTTTAGTTTTTACACTTAGGCCACTCCAAGAGGGTGGGAGAGGTGAAAATGAAAAATTGGAGATACCCAATTTTCTAAATCACATTGTCCCAATCATGTTTTCCAATTTAGGCATCAACAACCTAATCATTTTTATTAGTATTCTATTAATACCCTTACGATGAGCGTTATTAGAACGATAATTTCAACCATATAGAATCAAAATAAATTACATATTCTTGCTTTTTTATGAATTAAAAAGATCATTAAATTCCGTCCATCAATTTTTTAAGAGCACTAGTATGTGGTCTAGAGTAACTTGTTAATGATAACTTATAAGAATGCAAGGATTAAACGGAATATCTTGTGGAAGTCTCCATGGGATCATACCAGTTTCTTTATGACTTTTGGGGATTATAAATTTTACTTGGGATGGAAAAGGTCCCTTCTTGGATGATAGGAATCCATTTTGGGACTACCGGTGAACTTTTTAAATTTTGCACTTAGGTCCCTCCAGTGGGAGAAGTCAATATGAAAAATTGAAGATACCCTTATCTAATTCACATCTTTCACGACCAGGACATTCCAATTTGGGCATGAAAACGGGTCAATGAAACGAGCCCAATTTATTCACAAATAGTATATGACTAACCTTTTGCGAAAATTACACTATGGCCTAAACTTCCTTGCATGGTCACTATGCTACAAAAATCTGCACCCGAGCATAAGGGAAAATGTTTTTTTTGGAGATTATGCATACTGTTTTAGAGGGACAAAAACCGGGGTACTCGTCCGTCATTTTATTAGTATTCCATTAATACCCTTACGATAAGCGTTATGGGAACGATATTTTCCACCACATAGAATAATATGAAATTTCATATTCTTGTTTTTCATGAAGTAAAATGATGATAATATACCATCCATCATATTTTGGAATGTGCCAATACGTGGTCTAGAGTATATTATAGATGATTATTTATGAGTTGCAAGGTTCAGTTGGACGAACTTGTGGAAGTCTGCGTGGGATAAAACTAGTTACTTTATTACTCTTGATTTTTATAAGTTCGACTAGGGATGACAAAGTTTATTTTTGAGACAATCATAATCGAGTTTGGGACAATCGGTGAACATTTTAATTTTTGCATCAGGTCCCTCCAAGAAAGTGGAAGAAGTCAAAATCCAAAATTGGAGATGAAATTTTTTATTCACATTTTCAAGACAATGTTTTTTGGATTATGGAATAAATGGGTCGTCGAAAGGGGTTGCATTCTTAAGACGGAGTATTTTAAGAATCTTTTCAAAAATTAGACTATTCCTCTTATGTGCTTCGTTGCAATTGTGTCGTTTAGAACAAACCCGAAACCAACTCCCGACCGACGTCGGTCGACCTAAAATTTCCAGCAGGAACTAAAAATTTGAACCGAAATTTCCCCAACCCTATTTCATGTCAATAATATTCAGCACCAACACCTATTTCCTATCTCGAACACACTTCCTCCAAACCCAACTACACACCATCATTTCTATTCACACCAAGAGCTCAATCAAATTGCTTCCATAAAAAATCAACAAGTATCCTAGGATTGATCATCTCTTGTGGTGTATACGTAGCCCACAAACTAAATGTTTTTGGCCTTTAGGCCCAACCCAAGACTCAACCACGAACTGGGCAAAGCGGATTCATGTCCAGAAAACTAAACCACGGATGGTGAAAAGCAAAACCAAGTCCAAGACTCAGCCACGAACCAGGATTATAGTAACCACGATGCAACCCACAATCTGAAACCCTAAAAATACGGAGCCATGATTAAGGTCCACTATTAAGGTCCACTATAAATACAAGGATAGGAACACTGGTTTAGGTAAGTAACACTAAACTGAGGAATACCAATTCTCTAGAGGAAGCAACTAACTTGATCATTAGAGCTCTTTCCCAGAATCACTTTCGGGACCTTTCTTGTAGGTTTGCACTTATAGTACAGTGATTACCAGCCATATTTCTTGACTGGGTATACCACATCATTGGCGCAAACTTTGGGGATAAAGAAATTTTTTGTTAAGTCATTTATTTCCTTCAGAGTAACTATGGTTTTAATTAGAAGCGAGAGAAGCTAGAATCATCATACACAAGAATGACTGTTTGGGCGTAACTATAATATGCATCCCAGTCAAGATCTGGAATACATTCCCTGTAAAGAACATGAGTACAACAAAGAAGACCCGGATAATGACAAAGAGAAAGTCGAATCTCCCAATGCAAATCAAGAAAATGAGAGGAAAGCTTTCGCAGCTTTCTTTAGAAGCAAATAGGGAGCACCTATATAACCAGTTCCTAGCCACTCTCAAACCAAAATCCCCAAAGAAAAACAAAATATTAAGTTAAATGCATGAAAGCCTTAATTATGAAGAGAAGTTAGGGGATATAGTGGTAGAAGACGATACAGACCGATCACTGTTAGCACCACATCTTCGTGATTTCAAAATGCCAAAATATTTCAACTTCCTTTTCATGCGAAGATCTATGATGAGACAACGGACCCTAAGAAAATCTTGCATTCCTATCGCAACAGTATGCGATTTCGTGATGCGAAAATTGAACTATTCTAAAAAATTTCCCTATTTTCTTGTTTGGAATAGCGATTACATGGTATGACGACCTACCAAGTGGAAGTATTCGTCTTTCATACAGTTATGAAAACATTTTGGGCACTTCTATCAGTAGAAGAAATTTAACAAAATGATAACGGACATAAAAACCATAGCCCAGCTAAATTACCATAATAGGTTGTTAGTGTAAGATTGTAAGTGTGCGATCTATCATTCCAATCGTCACTAGATCATTACCGATAGGTATGCGATCATGAGAGGTTTACAAGGAACCCACTAAGAACATTCCTGAGAACCCAAGAAAATTGCAAACATTTATTGAACAACCAAAAAATAGAGTACGAGCAAGGTGAAAATGGGATAATGGTTGATCCACCGAGGGGCTTTGTTAAAAAGGAAAAAGGGAATATCCCTTTCAAAAGAAAATATTTGGGGGTGCAGATGGCATCATTTCCAAAAACTCCTTTGACCAGGTCACGAAATGAAATTTTACAGGCGAATAGGGAGTTGTTTTGCGAACCTAGGCCCATGATAACATCACCAGAAAAATGGTCTAGGTAATAATATTGAGCCTTTCATAAGGACCATGGACACGACATTGAATATTGTAGAGACTTGAAAAGGAAAATAGAGGAGAATTTGTGAAATGGACAGTTGAGGTAATGTAGAAAGAAGGATGGAGGAAAACATTAAAGCAAAGCCAATAAAGCGAGTAACTCCATGGCAAAAAAACAAGACGCGGTGAATACACAGAGCAAGAAGCATAAAATGATAATAGCAGTAGGTTATGAAGGGGATTGGTGAATGATGCCCTGGAAAAAGTAATTTTATCGATCCATTGATTAACATAAGCTCTGTCTAAGAATGCCTAGAAAGCTAAGGCTATGTACTCCCCACAAAAATAACCAACTAACAAAAGACTTCCCTGCAATGAGACGATAAAAATTAGCAAAAAAAATGCGGTTCCAAATGCTTTACCTCATATTGACCTGATGGTCAATATCACAAGGATTGGAAACGTCACAGTTCACTGACTATTCATTGATGATGGGGTTGCAGTCAAAATTCTATTAGTTGATTTCTTTGACAAACTTGGGTTCAAGCGAACTGATATGAAGAAATATATATATTCTCTCTTGTAGGCTTTACCGGATGAGTGGAGACACCTTTGGCTAATATACTACTACAAGTCACCACAGGTGAGAATGACAAAAGTTGCACCATCATGTTCCACTTTGTTGTCATTGATGCACAAAGCCCATTCAACACCATTATTTGTGGTCCCTGGATGAACACATTGAAAGCGTATTGTCCCTATATTCCAACTTCAATGGGAATCACAACTATATAAGGAAATTAGCCAAAAACTAGGCAGTGCATGGTTTTCACAATGAGATGATAAATAATTACTGAACCAACAAAAATGGTCAAAAACATCTCAGATAATGGCTTACTCAAGCAAGCCGAACCTCAAGTGGATATCAGAGAGGAAACTGAAATTGTCATTCAGGACGACGTGGACACTTCCAAATGTGTCAAGATAGCAAAATATCTTCCAAGCGAAGTCTAAGAAAAAGTGACAGAAATTCTATGAAGTCACAAATATACAATTGCATCGACTGTGAAGAACGTGGGAGAATTCATTCCATACATAGCTACCCACTCTCTAAATATCACCTATTCAATCAAGCTAATTAAGAAAAAGTAAAGAAGCTTCACTAGAGAAGGTTAGAGCATAGCTTCAAGCATGTATCCGAAAGGACATAATTTATCCAAAGTGTTTGGCAAACCCAGTGATGGTAAGGAAGGAAAATCCAAGATGGAGAATGTGTATAGACTTCACTGATCGAAACAAAGCTTGTCCAAAAGACTGATGTCTATTACCTAAAATCAACCAGTTGGTGGAATCAATATCATGATACGTATTCCCAGGCTTCTTGGATGCGTATAAAGGATACCACCAGATACTGATGAATCTAGAGGATGCAGAAATGACAGCTTTCATAACAAGCTGTGAAGATGTCATTTGGCCTAAAGAGTGCTAGCACGGGATATCAAAGAGTAGTTGACCCTGCATTTCATAATCAAATAAGATGAAATGTTGAAGAACTTGTTGAGGACATGGTGATCAAAAGAAAAAAAAAGTGCGTCAGTTCGCGTAGGACTTGAAAGAAACCCCTGGATAAACTAAGTGCGATTGGCATGAAACTGAACCCCAAGAAGTTCATAATTGGAGTGCGAGCTGGAAATTTTTGGGGTATAAATTATCCTCGAAAGGAATTGAAGCTAACCCAAATAAGATACAAGCAATACTCGACCTTCCTCAACCGTGAATAGTCAAAGAAGTGCAGGTATTGATGGCATCCCTAGCATCACTCAGCAAGTTAATCTCAAAAGTTGTGGAAAAAATTTCCCATTGTTTGACATCCTTAAAAGGGCCAAGATGTTCAACTTGAATGAGGAAAGTCTTAAAGCATATGAGTCATTGAAACAACAGCTCCAAGTGTTTCCAACACTGAAGTCACCAGTACCAGGAGAGACTCTATACCTGTACCTGGAATTTTCAAGAAAAGAAGTGAGTTCGGTCTTGGTGCATCAAGAGGGTCAAGACAAGTACCGGTATACTACATCAGTCGGATACTGCAAAGTGCATAAAGGACGTAATTGCCGATTGAAAGATTAACTGTTGCATAGACTACTTAGCAAGGAGTTGGAGAAGCTATTTCAAAGTCATAACATAGTTGTATATACTGATAACCTAATCAAGAATATCTAAAGCAAGCCAGAATCATCTGGTAGAATGACTAAATGGGCTCTTGAATTAGGACAGTGTGAGATTTAACTTTAGCCCAGAACTACAATCAAGGCACAGGCCTTAGCAAATTTCATTGCAGAAATGATGAACGCAAATGCAAAATACACAAGAAAATCTTAGAATAGACAAAGGAAATACAAAGTGGACAAACATCGCATCAAATTGTTCGTTAATGGGGCATCTAGCAATGAAGGGTGCGATGTAGTATTGCTACTAGTAAATCCAAATGGGAGAGAACATAGATACTCACTAGGTTTCGATTTCCCACTCACAAGCAGTGAAGCTGAATACAAAGCACTGATACGTGGCTTGGACCTTATAGTTAGGATGAAGGTCAAAAGTGTTAAGTGCTTTAGTGATCCACAAATAGTGGTCCATTAAGTGTGGTGAGATTATGAGGTGCGAGAGGAGTGGTTAATAGAATATTTAAGAAGATTTCTCTAGTGTATGGGCCATCTTGAATACCTTTCATTTAACATGTACCAAGAAGAAAAAATACTAAGGCATACACCTTAAGTAAGTTAGCTACGGCTGACTTCGATTCGTTTCCGGGCCAGAACGATGTGAATGGAAAGATTATACCAGTCAGAAGTACGGTCTTAACAATTGTCTCAATGGTCTAGAAAAAAGAAACAAACTGGATGACACCATTCAGGGACTACTTGAAAACAGGAAAATTGCTAGCAGATAAAGTTCATGCTAGGCTGGAATTAAGATTGCACAACTATGTTTATGAGGGGAGGGAATCTCATACAAATAAGGTTTTCTATCTCCAGGAATAAAGTGTGTGGGATCATCCCAAGCAAATAAAATCATGAAAGAAGTTCATGAGGGACTATGTGGGATACATCAAGTATCTCAAACAATTGCAAAGAAGATAATTCGAGCAAGATATTATTGGCCAACAATGTTTAACGAAACGTACAACTTCGTGCTAAAGTGCAAAAACTGCCAAAATAATGCGACTGTATCGCAGAAGCCACTGGATACCCTAATAGGGATACATGAAGCATGGCCATTGACAAATGGGGAATCTGTTAGGTTGGACCTTTCCCAAAAGGAGATGGTAATGAAAATTTTTGAATCGTAGCAATAGACAATTTCTTGAAGTGGGCATAAGTAAAGCCTTTACGAAGAGTCACAACAGAAGCAGCAAGAAAGTTATTTTGGCAAAATGTAGTTGTACAGTTTGGTGCCCAAACTATCGTGACGGATAATGGTAGGCAATTTACAAGTGGAAACTTTACTGAATGGTGTTTGAAATTAGTGATCGCGTAGAATTAGACGTCCGTAGCTCATCCCCAAACTAATGGCCAAGTGGAGGTAAGTAACATAACGTTAGTTCAAGGAATTCAAAATAGAATGGAAGGAAAGAGAGCCGGATGGGTATATGAGATACCCATCGCATTATGGTCTTACAGAATGAATATACAAGAAAATACTGGAGAAACACCGCACAACCTAGTTTACGATCATGAAACAGTAATACCAGTAGAAATTGGGAACTCAAGCCTTAGAGTGGAAAAGTACAATAGTAATCCCAAAATGATAAGATTATATCTGGATGATCTTGAGGATAAAAGGCAACATGCAACGATCACAGAGGCAAAGTACAAAGTGAAAGTGGCTCGAGCATATAATGAGAAGTTCAGGAAGATACAGTTTCGAGTTGGTAGTATCGTGCTGCGAAAGAATGAGACAAGTCTGGCAGTAGAAAAATGAAAACTATGACTAAAATGGAAAGGCCTGTATAAGGCAATGAAAGCGCACCGATCTAGCTACTACGAGCTAGAAAGGTTGGATAGCAGTAGCGTCCCGAACACTTGGCATGTGATCAATTTAAGGAATTTTTATGTTCAGATATCCTTAATGGGCGTTAAAAAAAGCTCAATTGTACGGGATCCATGACATGATCATTGGCGGCCTTTTCATTGTTAGCGTTATTGTTCATTTCAAGCGCGATGTCATCACGAATGGACATATTCAATATTAGAAAATTTCTTTAAGGTAAAATTATCCATAGTACTGAAGAGTTAAATTTGATGTAAAATACCTAGCAACACCAGCAAAAATTAGCAAATATGGCACATTGTAAACAAAACCAAATCTCATATCTTATAATCGCGAGCAAATAAATTCGTACAATCGCAACATGGCAAGCTACAGACCTTGTCAAAGTACAAATACCAAAATTACAAAAGTGACAGATGCAAGAAATAGATCTTGCAGCTTCTCAAAATATATGTTTACAACCTCAATCTCGCAAGCTATAGATCTTGAAAAAAAGAAGAGCAAAACCACAAGTGCCTACGAAAAAGGTAAAAAAATCAAGAAATAGACCTTGTGACTTTGTAAAATATGGGTTTAATACCTCAATCTCACAAGCTATAGATCATACAGAAAGAAGTACAAAGGCATATGTGCCTACAAAAATAGAGACAAAAGCAAGCGATAAAACTTGGGGATTCGCATAAATCAGGTTGTCATAACCTAGAACTCCCAACCAATAGATCTTGAAACTTGGCACAAACTAGATGTCGATACATCAAAGAAGCATGCGGTACCATAATTTCAGACTGGGGATCACTAGTCCTTGTTAGCAACTCAAGATAAAAGCATAAGTTTATAGTGATGGTAATATCCAGTAAATACAACATTTTATACTAGTCATAAGAAAACACAAAATAACCCAAAATACAAGAACAAACATAGTACTATGAATGTTTGAAGAAGTAAATTATTACATCAAATAAAAATGAGTTATCTCCGACTTGGTGCGTGAGATAACCCAGCAGAAGAAGAACTACCAGAGCAGCAGGATTGCTCAGCCGATATTCCTTCGATAAATTATGATCACAACTCCATTTCATATGCAATTAAGAAGGATGGTGGGTTCGACCGCTTTGCTGCATACGATCAAGATACTTCACATAGTACTCTTTAAAGTCAGTTAAAGGACCAAACTCTTCGAGGTCAAGTTCAACACTTTTAACATGCACGGTGTTTTTGATAACTTTTGTTCAAATCATCCAAGTTACGTATCTCCTCCTATAGTTGATGAATATGTGATCTAACATATTCAGAAACATTAATCCTCTGCCTGCTAATATTCATAGTAAAATTCCCACAGCAAGTAGAACCACGAGGCTCTGCTGAAAGAGCCTTGAGTTTATCTTTGTAAACAACACAAGCTTTTTCAAGATGATACTCGCATAGGTCAAGGCGTTCGCACTCATCACGAAGGTGATGATTCTCACTAATCAAGTGGGTATTCACAGTGAACTGTTCATCAAACCTGTTCTGCCACCCTGCAGAACATGTAGAAAGATTAACGCATGCATTATGCTTCTTCTTCAGATAATCCAATGATTGATCAATTTGAGAATATTGCTTATCTATGATTACGGTCTTTTAATGAGCCTCGCGTGCTTAATTCATGGAAAATATTTATGCTTCTTCTTGCTCACCAATCATTTTAACCAAGATTTGTTGTTGCCGCTGAATAAGATCATTCACTTCGGGGTAAAACCTTTCAACTCGCGAATATAGTCTTGTGACTCACTTATGATCTTCTTCCATCCAAGATCCTAATCATTGATGCTCAGTAGCATATATTTTAGATGAACACCCAACGACAGTGCACACTCCCATCCTCGTTGGAGAATCTAGCAACCCACTCATAAACGAGCTTAAGACTCTCACCACTCTTAACACATCAGTCAGGAAAATAGTCAAATAAACATAACATTCAGACATTGTAATAAGAGCTTACTAAAATAATTCAAAAACCATTTTAAATCCTCAACGAACATACAATAACCATTAATTCAAGAAGAGAGAATTTATAAAGAGTGACATGAATAGTCCCCTCTATCAACAAATTACCGCTTCGTAGCGGCGGCTTAGAACAGGAATGACTATTGTGACTTTTTCTCTCAGAGGGCCCCACGGCATTCGATGAGCCACCACCCTGATTCTTTCTCTTTCTTTCTTTTGCGGCAGTGGAAGCGTGATCTACATGTACCTTCTCCCTTTCTGGTACCTTCCCTTTAATATGTATTGACTGAGAATTTTCTCGAGTTAGATGCTCCTGAGAGACATCTTCAACACTAGTGTCATGAGGTTAGATTGCAGGTTCTCCATCTCCTCATGTTCATCATTAAGAATGAATGACCTATTAATCTTGTACCCAATTAGATTTATATGTGTCATTCAACATACAACTTAAGTCAGGCGAACACGCAAACAAAACTGAGCAATACTAAAACAACAAGGGATTAAAGTAATTCATATAAAGTAGAGAAACCATAAGAAAATAAAAAAACAAACACCTTCACTATCATAGTCAGCATGGCATGGACCAATCGAGTGTTTACCGAGTTTAAGACAACCTCAGAATTAGTGGTAAGACGAACCCCGACTTAGGAATTTTAAATTAAGACTCTAAAACATAAAAAATGAGGCGTGTAATAATTCAAACATCATGATGGAATTCTAACACAAAAAGTAAGTTACCTTTTACGGAATACGAGAAGGTGAAGGTATATGAATAGGTGATACACTGAACAATAATGGAGCTAGGTCAGTGATGCACAACGTTAGCCAATGCATTTAACACATTTATTATCATATTTTGTTTGGTGAATTGCTAGTTATAGTGAGGTTTACACAAAAAAGGGTTCAGACGACCATTATTGGTTTTCTTCTCTAAATCTCTAGTTTTGTAGACTTAATTGAAGCTAATGGACACTTTGCATTCACGGGCACCTAGATCTTCCATTTTGATCTCATTAGTAGGTTTCTTGTGAGTAATTTTTATTATCTTTGTGTAGAAGGCCATCTGCGATGGCGGTAGTAGATAGTTGAAGGTCATTCGCAAGGATGGTAGAAGATATCGAAGGATATTTGCAAGGATGGTAGTAGATTGAAGGCCACATACTCAAAAGTATGGTAGTAGATAGAATTGAGCCCAAGAAAAGTGGATTCAAAGTTCAAGAAGGCCGAGGAAGAAACGAAGGGATCGTTGTCCGAAGTTGCAACAGAATTCTAAGAAATATCCCAGAAGAATCAACCCGTGAGGGTGGAAATATTGGACACTTCTTCTTGAGTACTATAAAATCAACTACAAGAATTCTCAAATTAGATCCACTGTTCACCCATAACGAAGAAAACAAGTAAGCTGACTGGATCAACCACAACCAGCACGGACCGTACTAGGTCGACCCGAGGTCCTTACCTAGCACGACCCATGCCAAGAGTATAGCACAAGTCGTGCCAAGCCCCCGCACGAGTCGTGTTCCTTTGTCCTCTTTTCATTCCAAACTTTGGCTAAGTATGTGTGCCAAATGCTCTGTTTCATACGGTTTGCATCATTTCAAGTCACTAATGCCAAGACCATCCGGTGGGTTGAGAAGAACACCACATCTGAGGAAAATGAGGTTCTCAACGATGGGGCATGCCAAAGCACATGGGATCTAGATCAGAAGAAGTAAAAACAAAGTTCTAGCCAACAGCCCATGCCAAGGCTGACGTCCCGCTCTGGTATGAGGGGGTCTCAGCTGGCACGGACCGTGCCAGATTTCACCCTTGGTGCTGGTTGCGGTTGCTAGGGTGTTTGGCCATTTTAGGCCAAATTCCCTACTACTATATATATAGAACTATGTCTACTAGGATTTTTTAGATATATGCCCACTTTTTCATCTTATAGAGTAAGTTAGAAAGAGAAAACCACTCTTCCTTCTCTCTAGTTTTTTTCCTTTCTTCTCTTTATTTTTCTTTTGCCCAAAAATGTTTAATCCAATGAAATACTTGGGTTCAATGCTTAGGGAGTAGCGATATTACTTGGGGATAAAATATTTGTATTCATGCTTTATTGTTCATTTTGTGGGATTTCATAGATCGGCCTATTTCAATGTGTTTTTGTATTATTATGTTGGCTTGTTCTTAATATTATTATAAATTGCATGATTGTCACACTTAGTTCGCACACACTAAAAGTCTACTTCTATGTTTTTGCGCTATTGCTACCCCCTAGGAAAGGAAACCTAGATACGCTCGGGGTAACGATGGGTCCGGAACTGTGTGAATGTGTGCACGTAGGTTGCCATTGTCAACGTTACGATCAACCATGCTCTAGTTAGCTGACTATTTGGTTCAAAGGGTTGCGAGTAGAGATAGCTAGAGTAGAAAGTTAGGGTTACCCTTGTAATCTCAGAGCCATCGATAAGACACTTACTTCATCTATCTTTTTAGGCCTATGGGTAGTGTGTTAGTAGTGTTTCCCCCAGGGCTTAATCGCACAAGGAAGAATCGGACCAGCAAAATATGTCATTGTCATTGTTGCACTCTCCTAGTTACAAAGGCGAGACTGATAGAAGATTTAACACATGCACCCTTATGTGACAGATAAGGGAAAGTTTTGATCATTTCCCGCACTACGTGATACAAACACTAGAATAGGGCATAGTTCTTGTGTTTGATGAAATCGATGATCGAAATGACACTAATCATGTTACGCAAATATTCCTCGAGTGTTATTTTATATTTTTAATTCTTGTGATCATTTACATACCAATAGTTGTTAGTACAAATCCCCCCCACTAATGACTATTTTTAAAACACTATATATTCCTAACACGTGGTTGGATTGTTAACCAGATCATGGTTGTGTTTAATTAATTATTAGATTCCTAACATCTCTGTTGACTATGCCGATACTTATCACTATCTACCATTCTTGGTAGCATAGTAGTAGGAACGAAAGAAACATATAAATCTCTTTCTTTGACACATAATACTTAGCCTCTTATCGTGTATTTAACGATGCTCAAGAAAGCACGGGTCAAATTTTAGCACCGTTACCAGGGAAGTTAGTCTAATGGTCTAATATTTAACTTGCATAGCATATTAGTAGAGTGATTAATGTTGTTTTTATTTTTATTTTAATCGGTTTTGCCGTTGAGCTTTCTTGTTAGTTTCTGGTTACTTCTAACCCTTGTTGCTAGTGTTGTTTTTAGTTGGCCACTATTTTATTTCCAGTTTATGATACATACGCATGCCAAGAACTTAGAATTTTTATATTGTCTAGCGGAATACATAAGTAGTAGGTGATGAAGGAAAAGGAGATCTAGGCCAGAAGTTCCACAAGAGCCACTTTCGGTAGTTGTAAAGAAGGAAGGAATGGTGGAGGATGACTGCACTTTGAGGGAGTTGATCACTTCAAATTTGGACAATCAACCACTTTGCATCATTTTCTCACCCTCACAGCCCAATGTGACGTGTGAACTCAAGAGTGGTATGATTCATTGCTTGCTGACGTTACATGGAATGGTCGGAGAAGATACAAACAAGCATCTTTTGGAATTCCACATAGTTTGTACCAGTATAAAGCTGGCTGGAGTCTCTGAGGAAGATTAAAATATGAGGGTTTTCCTTTCTCACTTCGGGATTCGGCCAATTCTTTCACCCGGTTATATCACCTCATGGATGGATATGAAGCACAAATTTCTTGAGAAATAATTCCCACCTTCAAAGTCTCCAATTTTGAAGAAGAAACTCTCCAACATCTCTAATTTTACTAATGAGTCCCTCTACGAGTATTGGGAAAGATTCCAGAGATTGTTGGCGAGTTTTCCGTATCATCCATTCTAGGAGGGAGATTTATTTTACTATTTCTTCAGGGGGTTGTGTAATGATGACATGCATATGATGAATTCCACTTGCAATGGTTCAATCGCTAACAAGATCCCAAGAGAGGCAATGACACTATTCGAGGAGATGACAAACGGAACAAGGCAGTTTAGTACAAGGTCTAGGTTGAAGCCCGTTGTGAAACTGTATCAAAGGAGAAACAAGTCCAAGCTCTTTCCTCCATGATGAAAGAGTTCATGAAAAAGGAAGTTCAACAAGAAAAAGTGTGCGGCATTTGTAGTCTTAATTACCACACGGATGTTTTCTAGCAAGTGGTGGAAGATGTAGAGGAAGTTAAGGCGTTGGATTTCAACAATGGTGGAATAGGCCACAGTTTGCTAGGGGAAAACAACAAGGGTTCATGGGAATCAAGTAGGTGAAAGGCAAGATCCCTATGCAAACACCTTTAACCAGAAGTATCGTGATCACCCCAACCTCCATTAGCGGGAGAAGAACCAAATGCAAGGATGCAATTAAGGTGGATAAGCTCCACCTAAAACCTATCTGATGAGAGAAGGTCCTTCCAACAACAACGCCTCACTTTACAAGTTGAACCAAGAGGAAATCCTTGAAGTAATCTCTCAACTAGCTAAGAAGCATGACGTCTTTGTGGAGCGCACAAGGCGAGAGATTGAAGATCTCGGGACTAGGGCATTCTCGAGCATCAAGAATCTTGAGATTCAAATCAAGCAACTTGCCACCTCGGTAAGCTAACTTGAAGCTAAAGAGTCTGGATAACTTCCTTCCCAACCGGAGGACAATCTGAGGAATGGGAGCACTTTGAAGTTAAGAAGCGGGAAGGAGGTGCGTGAGACTCAGAAAGAAATACTACATGAGGATGACTTGGTTATGGAAAGCAACAAAACTAACTTTGGGGAGCAAAAATTGGCCATGGAGGAACCTATCAAAGAGCTCCCAACACCCAAAGCGAGGGTTAACCTCCTGCCGCACTTCCCTAATTCACTTAGAGGAAGGCCGAAAGTGGCAACCAATGACGAGCACATCCTAAAAATCTTCAAGAAGGTTGAGGTTAGCGTTCCACTCTTGGACTTAATTTCTCATGTTCCTTCGTATGCTAAATTGTTGAAAGTTGAGTACAGTAAAAAGAGGAATAAAACACTTTGGAAGATAGGAAAATTTAAAGCATGGGGAGTTTCTACTTTAAATCATAGAAATTTTTCCAAGAAATATGATGACCCCAGCATGTTTTCAATTCCTGTTTCTTTGGGTTTTAAATTGGTAAAAAATGCTATGATTGATCTAGGAGTTTCTATTAATGTCATACCTTCTTGCATTTATGGGATCTGGAAGGTCGTCGCCGTACCTATCAAAGATGTAATTTATAAGCCCTATTGCTTACTAAATACAATTAAGTAGATAGTTTGGCAAGTCGGGGCCGTCCACAAAGAAGAGGGATATTTCCAAGCGTTTAAACATACAAGAGTGAATATAAGCCTAGATATATATACATAGATACATAAAAGCAAGTAAAGGGGGGGTTTGGTTGGTTGGTTTCCTAACTTATGAAAGTGAAAACAACAAAACTAGCAAAGTCAAGTAACTATGCTAATCATGCAACAAACTAATAAAAAGGGGTAAAAACTACAAAAGACAAAGCCTTGGGGGCAAT
>JAULKJ010095227.1:0-15656 GCA_032355405.1 Rubia balearica | reverse complement strand
CGCTCAAAATCCCATCTTTTTCTTCAAACACTACGCCAACCCTAATGGATTCCATTCTGCATGCAGCTGCTCTTTCTTCGGACCAGAATTTTGGTAGTGAGGGAGTGAAGAAGCATAAACCCCAGCTGGTAATGGTGGATGCTACAGGTCTAATTGCGCTCGTGCCCCCGATATTCAGCGGCAATGCCTCTTTCAACTCTAAAGTTTAGAAAGTGCAATTCAAGTCCTTATTTGACTCTCATTAATATGTGATGTTTCTAGCATAAAGTTCCCACTCCATCTCTTTCATTAGCGACATGCTTTTCTTTTTTAGTTTTTTTTAGATTTGATACACTTTTTTTATGGAAAGATTCTTCAATTTCATCCACTTCCCTTCTAAATTCAATCGCATCCACTCATTTCATTCACCTAAATCCAAACGCCTGATGATATTCACATTCAACGAAATGGAGGGAGTACTACTAATTAGTAAAAAAAATAAGGGGGCTGCTATTTCACGCCCTGTATTTTACTGTATATGCCCTGTATTTATACCTTATAAATACAAAATGTATTAACAATTAAATTGAAATAAAATAATTTTAAATAATAATTTTAATTTTAAAAAATATGATTTATTAGTGGTGGTAGGGTGGCGACTGCTAGTGGTGGTCCGGGAAATTTTTCGCTGGTAGCCCGGCCATTTGGGCGAGAACCATACGATGAGAGTCATGCGATGAGAGGCACAAGAACAAAAACCAAATGAGAACCATGTGATAAGAGTCATGTGATGAGAGTCATGCAATGAGAACCACAAGAACATAATTTTGGGTGAGAACCATGCGATGAGAGCCATGTGATGAGAGTCATGCAATGAGAGCCATAAGAACAACATTTTGGGTGAGAACTATACGATGAGAGTCATGTGATGAGCCCCATGCGATGAGAGCCACAAGAGCAAAAACCAAATGAGAGCCATGTGAAGAGAGCCATGTGATGAGAACCATCGACCACCGGAGCTTGCCAGAGTTTGGCTGGAAACGGGTTGGACCACCACTGAGAATTAACCGGAGTTCGGCTGAAAAACTGGCCGGACCATAGCCGGAATTTGACCGGCCACCACCATAAACCGTTGGGCCACCGCCGGAGGCCGCCATCCTACCACCACTAATAAATCACATTTTAAACTTAATTTTAAAATAAATATTTGGATTTATTTTATTTTATTTTTTAATACATTATGTATATAAAAAGTTATAAACACAAGGTGTATTCAGTAAAATACAAGGCGTGATATAGCAATCCAAAAAGAAATGAAGTACTATATTATGAGAAATAGTATTTAAAGTTAATTTCTCTCCTTTTCAATTTAACCTTGCATTTTAACTTTAAAAAAATATATGTTATAAATAAGTTTTATATTATACAAAAATATAAACTACAATGAATCTAATAAAATTTTACGTAATATTTTCAAAGTTTATACCTAAAAATCTAGTTTTAATTAGAATGAAACACTTTTATAAAAACAATGCATATTCTTTTCCCATTTAAATGTGGGATAAACCGTGTTTATTTGCAGTAGTAACGTTTCCCACATATACAAACTGAGACATAGAGAATAAGATATTATTATTTTATAAAATATATATATATATATATATTCCCATTTAAATGTGGGATAAACCGTGTTTAATTGTAGTAATAACGTTTCCCATTTTGAAACCCTTCCGTTCTACGGCCGGACTTCCCTCCCTAAAATTTCTACACACTTTAAAAAATTTTAAAAAATTGCATCATAATCTACTTATCATAAGACGATGAGAATACAATAAATTTTTAATATATTTTCTTGAACGTTTTTAGAGATCTTTCCTACATGAAAAGTGGTATACTGGGTAAATATGATTTTACCTTCAGAATACACCTATTTTTTGGGTACAATTATGGTATACTGGGTATATGGTAATTTTACTATGTTAAGACACCAATTCCTACATGACAAGTGCATTTTATCCCAGCATGCTAGGGAGAATTCTCGAGGATCAACCCCTATAAATATTAAGGAATTCATCTATTTTATTCATTTAATTATCAATCTCAGATTGAATACTTTTGGTATTACTTGGGCATTGGAGTTTCTTCCCTCGACTATCTTTGCGGAGTCTGCCTTATAGGTTTGGTGCATTGAAGCAAGGTTCGATTATTAGATTTTGGTCCGACATGAATCAATTGGCACGCTCGGTGGACCCATTAGTCAACAACTGATCACCTTGTTCAATGACACCATGAAAGAGAAACATATGGAACGAAATTCATGACACGCTTCCAGCCAACTTGACGGAGTAGGTTGGCTTCAGAAGGATACTAGTCTGTCACCAAGGGCTAACCCATATCCAAAGGTTAATCCCTCATTGCAAACCGGTCATCACACGACGGCCGTCACATCACCTGCAGGGAACATGTAGCCGATCCCGTCATTACCACGCTACTTGTTGATCCGGTCACAAACAGGGATACAGTTATACAAGCATTAAATAATTTGGAGTTACTAGCGATGGGCATACAATATCATTATACTCCGGAGATCGGGCTATTAGATAGGAGGTCATCCAACAGAATAGGGCAGACTTCACTAAATCCATGGAGGAGCACCATAACCTTGCCGCCAAAGCAAGACCAGTTGAAGACACCACCCGCCCACAACCGCATCTTAATGCTAGCTAGGTACACTATAGAAGAGGCTAACCTAAATCTTGAGGCCAACTTCCTATCAAAAGTAGTAAACCCCTCATTGGTCGACCGTGATCAACCCAGGGACTGCTCCACCACTTTACACATCAGGATTCTTGCTGATGCAATAGCCAAGAATGAATCTAACCACTAACATAGCTACACAACCTTTAATTTGGGTATAAAAACCCATTCATACGATGACAATGATAAATCAACCACTGATAGGTGGTACTAAGGCTTACTCCAATGATGCTGGGATGGCGATGTAACCCATGGAAGACAGGAACCTCAATGTCATTGATAAAGAGTTAGAGAGAATAATCGAAAAGCACGGGTAGCCTGTCTCTTCACCGTTCATACCAGTCGTAGTGGAAAATCCTTGGAATCCAGTGTGGAAGCTCCAAGATAATTCTCCAATTATGACGCAAAATTCAATCCAGTACATTTTTTATGACCTACCAATGGGTCATGGCATCACGAGACATTCCTCCGAAGATCCGATGTAAGCTAGTAGATTCATACCTTAAGTGTAAAGCTCTACAGTGATTCGAATCCTCACCAAGAGGATAGCTCCGTACCAAAGGAATTTTAGCAGGTCGTTAACAGCAAAAATCATTTTCAAGATTTTAGCAGGTCGTTAAACATCATGCATTTGCAATGCGGCCTGAAAATCTGGTGCATATCTGTCATCTAGGGCGGGGAATAAGTAATCCATCCAGGTATGGCCTGAGATTAATCTCACATTGGCTTGTGAAAAGTCCATGAAGCAGGATACTCTGCAACCACTTTATAGCCACATGAAACGGTTCTCCGAAGTGGAGGAAGTAATAATCCTAGCCTCCTCCAACTTCTTAATGGTGTATCATATACCCAAATAATCATGCTTTATTATTTAAATATTCTTAGGGGGATCACGTCCTAAGTGACGTGCTAACAGTCTTACCATTACACCCATGGGAATTCTCTCAGCTCTCCTCTTGAGTATATGCAAACAGTTTTGTACAAAAAAATCTACAAGAGCTGGGCATCCCAGTCCTTTAAGAGACATTGGCAACCGAACCCTGATATCATATTTACAGCACTATGAGCTATCTTCATAACAAAAGACAGTCAAGAAAAATAGGTGACGAACATATCTAACAGTGGGATTGACTATTAAAGTACTCTTTTCTCTTGTGTTTTGCTCCTTTTTGGTGAGCTTACACCTGAATATCTTCAAGAAGCATCCCGAAGTTTTTTTACTTACTTCTGGAAGATTATCTATGTAGGGCTGGGAAAATGCCATAGAAACCTTATTGTATGTCATCAAAATTCCTTGTCATCCAAATGGAGAGTGATGTACTTCATACCATCTTCATTGATTCCCTCCTCCATTGTAGCCAAGAACTAAACCACCAAACCCTTAAAAGTTGGGAATGTCATTCCAAGAATACACCCAATCCCAATTTTTTTCAACAAATAGTGTATCAGTTCCAAAAGGCCTAGTTTCCCTAGCGTTTTCTGGCAAGAAAACTTAAACTTGGTTTATAACATCACTCGCCCCTTTGTGAGTGACTTTCTTCAACTTCGGAATGGCTTCTCTTGTGATATTATTAAGCCCCATGTGGCCGGGGTTAGGTGTGGAAGCTCGGGAAGAGCTAGCTTTCTCCACTCTACTCCTTTTTTATCCTATCTCAATGACAATCAAACTGAGGAGAGTAATGAAAATACAACAAGAGTGGTTTCACTAAAAAAAGACTAAGCAATAATTCAATACACTCCCAACTAAATTCATAACCCAAAATATTGAAGCTAGCATATAATCCCCCACATTTAATCCAAACAATTCTAGGCAAACTTTTACCAGCATCACCCACAATCAATTAACCGCAATGAATTTCTACATTCCAACTATTAACTTTTAATGCCAAAATGATTAAAATAAGATAATTTAGAAACTAATAACTTCTATAGAGGGAAGGTTGTGGATTGAATTCGGATGAAGAGACAGGTAGTTTCCGACATAATGAGGTGGTGGCGGATGGAGGAGTGTACGCGAGTGTGGACGAGGTGAAGAAGGAGAAGAAAAAGAAGAAGTTGGAGGAATTTGGGTATGCCTGTTTTTGTACTGGATTTTTTGATGACCAGAAACTTTTTGCATTCTGCAAAGAGACTTTTAAGGCAGTCCACATTTCCAGATTTTGCTGACCGTGCACATATGTACAGTCCGTGAACTCCATATTCACCTCTGGGATCTCCATTTGGATCTCATGGACCATACACGTCCGTATGGTCTGTGTCTTTTCATATGCCTCTTTCGCTGACCATTCTCTTCTGCACGATCCATGCATCTGGGCTCACTCTAGGCTTTTTAGCCTAATATCTTCATTCGACCTAATCCTTTCTTACATACACAAAAAAAGCCAGAAACCAGCGTAAACTACTCTAAACAAAAAAATAAAAAAAACCCAAAATTCAAACAAACCCAAGGAGATTTAACATTAAAATTATAATAGGATATATAAAATAAGAAATCCTATATATATTGTCATCGACACAACTTACTTATGATAAAATCAAGCTTAATTCAAAACTTCCCAAGGGTATTTTGAATCACCATCCATAGTTCCACCAATTATTACCTCTACGTGCCATGGTCGCCAACATTACATCACATTAAACTTCACCTTTGGGTTAAGTAACATACTTGCCCACATTGCTTCTTATCCGGTGGTTTCAGCCCTTCAATCCTCACTCCACCTGCTGCAAATTAGTACTCGCCATATTTGCAAATGCAACAACATTCATTATCATAGTACTAGAAATTTGCTTAGGTTCCTTTCTAACTCCCCTGTCAATTTTAATCAATTCAACAACATGGAAATATTCAATTTCATCACAAGGCTCATGTATGCTTTAAACTATGTTGATTCCATTACAAGATGTGTTTGAATTAGAAGGACCATTAGATTTGTAAATATCATACCACATAAAACTCAAGAGTTAAGAATCCATTATGCATGTCGATCATTGTTATCGCCATTTTAAAAATGGTCTCCCGAGTAGAATATGGGGCGCATCAACAAGTAACATATCAAGAACATAGAAATTTACTGGGAATAAAAACTTCTATATTAACCAACACATCCTTTACTGCTCCCATAAGACTAACTTGGGAACGATCGGCCAATTGGATAATAACTCTAGTCTCATGCAAGGTTCCTCAATTGAGAGTTTTCAAAGGAGAATAAGGGATCACATTAATGGAAACTCCTAAATCAATCATTGCTTTTTAGACTAAAACTCCACCTATAGTGATTGGAATAAATAACGTGACAAGGTCATTGCATTTTGGTTAGACTAAACACATTGGTATTCATTAACATTTTGTGCGTGAGATGGTGTCTCTGTCAAGCTCAAGGTATGTCATGTTTCCTCTAACGTTCATCTTGGTGACATCTTTATGAAGGGTCTACCTCGCCCTGAGTTTGACTTTTTGCGTCCCAATCTCTGTGTTACTATAATCTTATGCTGCAAAACTTAAATACTAAATTCTTTAGTCAGGCCATATATAAATTTTAACAATTTCTTAAATGATTAGGGCCGTCGACCCACCTCTCTTGGCTGTGGCTTTGCCATTGATTCTTGGGGATAACGGTTTCTAATTGAATGCTTGCGCGTGTATCGTATATCTAAACGGTAGACACTTGCCCAATTTTAATGCAAGATTGAATAATAAGAATTAAATAACATGGATCGAGATTGATGACTATGAGGATTGCAAATTGGCGTGATTTAGTGGCTGTATTAATTATAGTGGTATGGCCAGTAAAGTGTGCTAGCTAGAACCAAATATCTATATAATCTGCAGAATATTTTTGTCCTCGATCTTACAAGTATATGCAAGATCCATTATTTTAATAATTTTTCTTGCACTACATATCTCATACCTTCAAATTGAACACAAATCATAAATTATCAGTTGAAAACTCAGCACACTCAATGGAGGGACGGGTTTTAGAGATAATCAAGACTAAATGATTGTTTGAAGACATGTGAATTTTGATACTACACTTACAACTTTAGAAATTGAAGTGGACACTCAGTTTTCACTAAACATGATAAGCAAAGGTTTTAAGATCTCATGGAAGCATATTAAAGAGTTGAGAACCATACCAATTTTTATGGGATGGAGGAAGTATTTACCAACCCATGCACTACATTTTCAAAGGATTCACTTCACGTGCCCAATAACATACTCTCCTCGAGCCGGTCTCTAAATATTCGCACTATATTAAATGGCATAATTTTTTTAGAAAAGAAAAATAAATAGATGAGATTGTATTGGGAGAGTGAAATACAAATTTAATAGATGAAAATAATCTTAGTTTTATTAAAAAACAAAGATACCAATATTAAAAGACTAAACGAAAATAAAAGAGTACCAAAATTAAAAAGCAAGAGGGAGTACAATATAAAACCAGCATCCCCATGCCAGTTCCTCCAAAAGTTGTCATAATTCACCTTACTATGCCATTTTCTACCACTATAGATAATATATCTCGACTTACACCAACCCCATGCATCGATTGGTTGGAATTTGATCATTACTCAATTCAAGGTCATATACATTTTCTGTTAGGTTAATACCCAACAATTTAGTAGAAGATATCCTCATTTGAGTATGCATTTACTCTCACCTTCATTTTAAGCACAATTACGGTACTCTAGAAGTATGGTAACTTCATTATGATAAGAAAATTTTCTTATAATGAAATTCAATATTTATCTTAGTGTGATTGGCGGATCTTTCGGGGATCAACACCTATAAATACTATGGCATTCCTTCATTATGTTCGTTCGATTCTCAATACTCATATTAAATACTTTTGATTTGACTTTACCATCGGAGTTTCTTCCCAGCGCAGTACACAAGGTTTAGCTGTCACGATTGTGGTTCAACACACATCAATTGGCACACTCGATGAGGCACGATTGCGAGAACACCGAGTTCCATGTTCAATTATTCCCCCAGATAGATTCGTTCACGATGCATTACCGCAAGTTGGGTCTAGTCTTTCACAAATGGGGGACGTATTGCTGGCCCTAAGCACAAAAGTAACAACGGTGGGAACATCGACTCAAAATTTGCACAAGCTAGTACCCACACAGGGTTAAGCGTCATCGAGAAGAAATAACTCCAGTTACAATTGGTGGAGTTCGACGACTTCCTTCAAGTCCAGTGCCGCCCTTTTCCCATGGTGAACGACAAAATTGTTAATTTCTAGTCCTGTGCAACCCTCAAGCATAACACATTTTTTTTTAAATTTCCTGACAAATGTCTTCACAGTAGTGGGGATCTATCCCGGTAACACTACAATTGTCAGAGCACATTGTCTTCTATCACTACTTTTAAGACCACCGCACCAGCAGGCCCTTGTAACACCTCAGCTCACGGTGCTTTAGCCAAATCTGCCTTATGAGTCTATGGGTCTAGGTTTTTTTCAAACCTCGTGGCACCACTATTATCGACGGCGTTTCACCCTTGCAGGATCTACCCCTCATAACAAGTGCTTACTAAGCAATTCCAACCAATCCCTGGATCGTTCCTCAGGTTTGCCCCATGTGGTCTGCACCTCCTTCTCAATATCATTAGGGACTCGATCCCAATGTTGAGATGGTCCCCCCAACCTACGATGCTGATCACACCGTTTCGTTGCATTCATTCCGCCAGGACTGAATGAACGATACGTACTACTCATACTTATTCCCATGAACCCGTTATCGAATCAGATAAACAAATAGATGGCACAAAACTCAATCCCAGTGACCGAGAACTTGATCTTATGATTAAGAAGGATGGATGATGAGACTGTAATTTTCTAACTTCTAAATACAATTAATGCCCATTTTTAGGATATTTTGCTAGTGGTTAGTTAGAATATTAGATGTTTTACCAAATAGGGGATTAGAATCATCTTGTGGTGAATCAACCTAATTTTCCTGTTCTGTAAGCATTTAGTATCTAGTGTGTTTTGCCTATATGTTATTAGGATTTTTTGTGATCTTACTGGAGATTGATTATCGAAGAAGGCCATTCACAAGAGTTGTAGTAGATTGAAGGTCATATGTGAGGATGGTAGTAGAATGAAGGCCACTTATCTAGGTGTTACAAGATTTCTTTGGTTATAAGAAAAGAAGAGAAGAGAAAGGAGAAAGATTGGAAGAAAAAGGACAGGACAAGGGCAAACGGCACGGACCGTGCCTTTCAGTAGCGACACTAAGGCTCAAGAATCAGGCCCAAGGAATGGGTTGTGTAAATCTACATGGTTTGTGTATTTCAGGAGATGAGGATGCTCAAGGACCATTCCCAAAAATAGGTTATGTAAATTTACATGGTCCGTGTACTTTAGAAGTTGCAAAGGCTCTAGACACAGGCCGTAAGGAATAGACCGTGTTAATCTACAAGGTATATGTAAGGGACTTGGGCAAGATATGTGTCATCAGGTTGAATAGGGTTTTTTAGAGCTGACTTTTGTCTCTCTCTCCCCTACCTATAAAAACACTTAATTATCCATTGGACAAAGGATTGGGGCTTCTGGGTTTGACCATACTTTTTATTTCTCTCTTCATTTATTTCATCAAGTTTATCATATTTATTCCATCTCTTGTTATGGATTATTGTAGATTAGGCTAGATTAATACTTTGGATCATTTGCTAACTATCACTACAACAAACAACACCTATTACCTTGGTTCTACTGGGCTTTTTACCTCGGCTTTCAGCTCTCAAAAACCGAGGTTAATGTGGGTGTAGTAAAAGGTACATTTTCTACCTTGGTTCAGAACCAAGGTGCTTTTTTACCTCGGTTCAAAACTGTCATTGACATATTTATGTGCAACATCGGTTTAAGAAATATGATCGACGATTGGAGTTCGTAGTTATGACATCGTTCAGAATGACATTGACCTGCATATAGAGTGACGTTGTTGATATCAGGAAGCCATATGAGGGGACTGCAATTTCTGCAACAACGCCATTGTCGAGGTTGCGGATAAATAATGGCGACGTTGTGGATAATGGTCTGCGAAATCGCATGCTCCAGGGCACCACCGTCGTGTGCATGTTGACTTTGTTAAAATGAATACCATTCTTGATACGATGTCAAAAATATATTTGTTATATTTTTCTTAGTTTAGTATTTTTAGGAGGTTAACACTATACTCTTTTTCCCACTGAGTTTTTAATGAGGTAGTGTGCTCATATTTAGAATTATTTTTGAAATATTGTAATTTAGGAGTTTTATTCTGATTACACTTAGATTTGGTAAGATTAGGTAAGGTAATATTCTTCAAGACAGCTTGGAGATGAATTCGAGTAAATATACATTTATTTTAGGAGTTCTAGTTAGACATGGTATTAGCTTCTTAAAACTGCCATAATTCTTTTCAGTTTCTATTTGTACTGGCTGAATTTTACCCTATAAATAAAGGGGTTTGACCGAGATAGTACACAATTTATACAACATTATTATCAATAAAAAAATTCTTATTGTTTGCGAGCATTAATTTTCATTGTTGCTTAATCCTGCGGGTTAATTAAGTATCAATGTCCTTTGTGAACTAATTCTTCGGGCTAGTTAGTGAACAAAGAAACCTTGTGATCTAAACATGCGGGATATTTAGGAGAAAGTCGGAATTTAGTGTACCTTGCGGGCTAGACGACTAAATTTTGTGCGTCTATACTAGGTTGGGCGAGATTCCTAGTATTGACAAAAATTCGATATTCAGCAATCCAGAGTTTCGCAAGGAGATTCATATCAATTATGAACATTTTCACTTTCTCTAAAAACATTAAACTGCGTAATTGAAACAACACGTACTATATGAGAAACATCATCTGTTTTATTTTAAAATGTTAAAAAAACCCAAACATTACATATTGAATGAGAACATCATATGTTATTTCAAAGAATAAAATAATTTATTTCAAACATTACGTAATAAAATAATTTATTACATAGTGATGCGTGTCCAACCACAATTCGAGTACTAAATCTCTAAAACAAACTCTACGGGTGTCCGGAGAAGAATCCCTGGTGCCAAAGTAAATCCAGAAGTTTTTTCCTGGAATATTGATAATCGAATGAATAGAATGAAGACATATCGTGGTATTTATAAGGGTTGATCCCTATGAATTCTCTCAATCACAATGGGATAAATATGCACATTTCATGTAGGAATATTTATCTTATCATAAAAGAATTACCATGTATTCAGTATACCATAATTGTGCCAGGAAAAGGGTTATGTTTTCATGGATAGAGTCGAACTTGGAAATCTCCCCTTTATTTTGGGCTTCAGACCAGTTGAGTGTATTGGATGGCTTTCAGCCCAAATAATGAGTTTTGGTTCAACCATTATCATTAGCCCCTGGGAGAGCTGAAGGTCGTGCTTTGGTATAGACCTTTGGTTCTCTCATGAACAAGTGTCTGAAGTTTAGGTGAGAGACTCTTAATTTTGTTTGTCATTATCAAATAATATTGTTATTAACTCATCCACCTACCCTAATTAGGTCGATCGAGTCAACATCTTGGGCAAGTAAAAAGTCCCTCCGTAATGGGACCCTTTCTATCTTCTTTCAAATTTTTTATTAACTGCTCCAGTTTCCAATGAGCCTTTTGATCTTCCTTGGTTTCTAAAAATCCCTGATTTTTCCTTCATTCCTTGCAACTTTTTTCTAATTCCTTTCTTTCCTTGAGAATTCTAGACATGCCCAGCCATTCTTTCCTGTAAATTTCCTTCCCGTGGATACCCCTAGTTTTGTTTTTCATCACAGTGATATTCTTGATGAAAAAAAGAGCATTCACTAGGAGAAAGATAAATTGTGTAGATATAACTTAGTTGAAGTCATTTCAGTCTAACTTAATTCTGTAGATATAATCTGATAAGATACGTCATTAATGGAGATTTTTTGTCATTAAGTTGAATCTGGACATAAATTTTATCTGTGATTAAAAAACGTTTCCCTATAGTTCCTATTGTATTGAACTACTCCCTGGACATTAGATTACAAACAAGGAGAGTATTTCCAGCTTTTTGGTTTTTTTGGGGGGGTGGGAGGGGGAGGAGGCTACGCCCGTGCTTGAACTTGATATTGTCGTGGTGAAATGTGGTTCACCAATCATATCTTTGGAGATTGATAATGTTTCATCTTCTGGGAACCCAATTTCCCATCGTGTTTTTAGTATGTAGCTTCCTCCAACGTGTGTTTCGGCAACTTTGTATGGGTCTTCCTAGTTAGCTTCAAGATTTTCCTCTTTCTCTTGCCAACTTTTTTCGTTCCTTCTCATGACAAATTCTCCAGGGACAAATAGGATTTTTTGTACCCTTCGTTCGTGCTGCTTATCCATGTTGTCTTTCACCTTGGCTTAATGTCATTCACCTTGGCTTGATGAAGCTTTGACTGATATCTCTTTTTTATCTAGTAAATTAAAGTCCATGCAGAATTCTTCGTCACTTTTTCCTTCCCCTGATCCAGTTGTCCAAAGCGTAGGGTAGGCCAATCTCAACTTAAATTACAGCTTCCATCCCGTAGACTAGGCTACATGTTGTTTCCCCTGTGAAAGGCTCTCTGTTGTCCGGTATGACTAGAGCATGCCGGGCAACTCATCTGTCCAATTACCTTTAGCCCCCACCAGCCAAGCCCTTATGTCGTTGGCTTGGGAGGAGGGTGGGTGGGTAATACACCTAAGTGAGCTTTGCTAGATGTTAAAGTTTTTACAATACTTTGTAAAGGAATTATGGTTGAATTACCTACCATTATTGATGATGATGGTTCTGGGTATATCGCACTTGCACAGTATATCTTTCCAACAAAAATTGATACAAATCATATCTTTTAGGTTGGTTAACATATCATCCTCGAACCACTTGGTGAAGTAGTCCATGGCTACAATTACATACTTTAATCCTCATGCTGCTTCTGGAAACAGCCCCACTAGGTCGATTACCCATTTTGGCCAAGATCTATGGATCTTCATCAGCTCTTTCTGGAGAGCTTGTATTATTGGAGCATGTTTTGGACACACCGTGAAATTTTGGATTAGGTCGAAATAATCTTTGAACAATTTTGGCCTGTAGTATCCTAACCAAAGTAGTTTTTTGGCGATTGACATGGATCCATGTGTAGCTCCACAAACTCCCTGGTGAACTTTTTCAACAAGATATTTTCCGTGCTTTGATGCCACACACCACAAAAGGAACATCAAGTATCCTCTTTTATATTAAAATGCCATTACATATTGTGTATCTTCAAGGCTTTCGTACCTTCCCTTATATATCTCATGAATGACGTCATCCAGTTCTCCATTTTGTCTACGACTATTACAGATTCCTCCTCATAACTATGACACTTTAATGTCTCTATCGGCAGCTTCTTAGTAGATCTTAGGCTCAAATTCGCAAATGCTAACTTGCTCTAGGAATTAGCCTTCTGATCCTTCTCTCTTTACACTTAAGTTAAGGTGTATATTTTGAAATTTCTCAGCATCGGTTGTACCAGTTCCAAATATATATATGATTTTCTCTTTAGCCTCGTACTCCCCCTTGCCTTGATAGACCACTATTTGGGAGTTCCTGAACATTTCAAGTGCTTTATAGTTAAGTCCTTGGCGAATCTTAGGCATGTGATCAAAGCCACGTATTCAGTTTCATTATTAGTGGTTCAAAATTCAAAATGAAAGGCATATGGAAAGTCTTGACTTTCTGGGCTAGTCATGAGGACTCCTGCTCCATTTCTTTCAGTGTGAGACGAACCATCAACGTACACTTTCCATCTTTAGTGGTCTTCAAGGAAGGGTTCATCCTAGATATCTTCTGTTGTTTCCACTATAAAATCAACTAGGTCCTGACCTGGATAGCGGTTCTTGGACTAAATTGAATACCTTGCTCATCTAGCTCAATTGCCCATTTTATCATTCTACTAGAAGACTAAGGAGTACTTGACAGAGCGGATAATTAGTCAAGAACACAATTGTGTGAGCCTGGAAGTATGGTTGTAACCATCGAGTTGCGCATGGCTAGAACCAGTAGTTCCAAAGCCGCACGGGGGGAGAATCTTTAATGCTATAATCAAACCAAAAGTTTTTGCTCTGAATAATGATAATTGAATAAATGGGAAGTCTCAGTAAATGTGGTCTATCTGTAAACTTATAGATATGCCATTTTATTTTTAATTTAAAACTGTATTTTTTTATTTAAACAATTTATTTATAAGTTAAAACGTGTGATAAAGTGTGTTTGAATGCGAAAATATAAGAAATATTATATAAACTTGCAATATTTAAATTGAAAATTACTCTTACAGATGCAGGATATAATTGAAAAGTACAGTGGACTGTCCATAAGTTAAGAACATGCCACTTGTCAGAAGACCTCCTCTTGAACAAATAGAATAGAGACACACCTCAGTATTTATAAGTGTTGATCCTGAGAAATTACCCAAATCACGTTGGGATAAATATGCACATTCTGTTTAGCAATAATTGTCTTACATTTTCCTGTTAATTTATTACGTTGGGATAAATATGCACATTTCATTTACTTTAATTTTCTCAAAAAAAAAATAGTGCAACCCCAAAATTTAACATTTCCCTATCTTAAATTTTCACTATTTAAGATTAGAGTTTTGGTCATGTTTAATTTTAATTAAATTTAATTAGTTGAGTTAGTTTATTAGAAATCAATTGGAAATAACATATCCTTAACATAATATTTAACAAACTATTAACAAATTAAAAATGGGTAATAAAAGAAGATCAGGTAAAAATCTGTAGTAGTTATATTGTCTACTCCCTCCGTCCCACTTTAAACTTCCAATTTTCCTTTTTGTGACGTCCCACTATAAACTTCTTAATTCTAAACTTTCTACTTTTAGCCATAAATATGTAGTCATAACTCTTAATTTCATTTAGTTTAAAAAGATACTACATATACATGTCTTAAAGTTTGTGTAAAAAATAATTAGAAAGTCTAAAGTGGGACGGAGGGAGTATACTTTAACCAAACAATAAGGTAAGCATCGAGAAGGCAAGAATTTTGACTAGGTAGATATATTTATTGGTAAAAGCATACCTGCTGTAAACTACTTTTGTTCATATTGAAACTTCCTGAGACCCAACAGAATCCAAACAAAAACATTTTTCTTGTGCGTTACATTCATTCACACCTTCACGTTCGTACAAATGTTTCCCTATATAAATAGCAGCTCCGGGCTTCCACCGAAATTGCATTTATATTACATATTCCAAAACAAAATTCCCATTTAATTCACAGACAGAGACACGATGACTCTGAGAAACAAAACCAGTTTAACGTTGTACTGCTTCCTGATTCTGTCTTCCTTTGCATGCCATCAACTCCAAGCCCAAGAAGTTGGTAAGTGCTAGCCCTTAATATCATTTCATTAGTATGCATTTCATGAAATCACAAGTTGTAACGTTTTATGAACGAATCTATATTTATTTATGTTTTTAAAATTTTATTTTGTGATTGATCGATGCAGAGGATGAGCACGAGTTCAGCTACGATGAGAAAGACATTCATGGACCGGCTAACTGGGGGACGATCCATCCGGAGTGGAGCTCTTGTGGCAACGGAACAATGCAGTCGCCCATTGATATGAAGAGCGAAAGAGTCGAAATTGTGTCCCATCTGGGAAGACTCAAAACGGAGCAATGGAAAACAGGCCGGGTGAGAAGGCCGAGCGCCCAAAACCAAGACAAAAACCGCGCCCAGTCTGCTCAACGCGCAGCCCGCGCACCTCTGCTACACTTCTTGACTTTTCTTGACCAAATTTGCCTATAAATATCCCCCCTTCTTCCTCATTCTTCCAAGCCCGATTTTGGCCTCAAAAACCCTAGATTTTCATTTTCTTCTTCTTTCTTTCTTTCTTTATTAGA
>JAULKJ010095014.1:0-15660 GCA_032355405.1 Rubia balearica | reverse complement strand
TAACTACACAAGAAAGCACAAAATATACTTGATAATCAAAGCACAAAATAGGATAAATCAAATCTCACAAATTCATATTAAAAATGCTTACCAATTGCTCCCAAGAGTATATTTAGCCCAGATTAGCAAAACTCATAACAAATCTACAAGAATTCATGGAAAACATTGGAGAAATGATGAAGAAATAAAAGAGATCTAGGGTTTTGGAGAGTAAAATTTCGGGTAAAAATAAAGTGAAGAAGAAGGAGTTGAAAAATGGCTTAAATAGCCTCAGCCCATTTTTGACCGCTACGGTCCACAGGGCATGTCTGCAGCCCGCAGCACAAGCACTGTCTCGCCTCTCGGTTAAGGCGTTGGGCGCTATGAACACGTGGTTTTTGCTCCAGGCGCGCAGGGCGAGGTTTCTGCTCCAGGTACGCGCGGAGCTGTTGAGACGCGGGATGGGATCTCTGTTGAGCGCTGGGATGCCTGGTTGATGGCTAGGATGCCTGGTTGATGGCTGGGATGCCCGGTTGAGCACCCGGTCTTCTTCACCAGCCGGTCGGCCGGCCAGTCTTTGCCTCGGTCGGCCGGCTATCCTTCTTCAATTCCAAACTTTTCTTCTATCAGCGAAGCATCCATTATTCTTACACAAAAGCTTAGTCTATTACAACTATCAGTTTCAAATGTGCTAAAAAGAGATGAGCACATCACTCATACGGATACCAAAATCCTTTAGGTTCAACCTAGGTTACAAAATGAAGGATTTAGATACGAAAACCGAAAATGGTTATCCAAACCCCTTATAATGTATTCCTACCTTAATCTAGCAATCTTCCAACAAAAAGATAACATGTAAGTGGTGGAGCGTAACGTGAATCCTTTTTACGGGGAAAGAGGAGCGTAAAGTGAATCTTTTTTTTAATTGACGCACTTTCTCTAATTACAGAGGTGGCGGTGATAGCCAAAAAGATGCCGGTGAACATTTCTATGACTGACATTGGGAATGGCCAACTATTATCCACACTATGTGACATAGGCATGAGTTAAGTTTATATGTCTCATATGCGATAGAATCAAATATGGAAGTCATTCATCATTCATGTTATGCAAATATCCCCAAGGCTAGTTAACATAGTTTAATATTTGAATTTCATGATTAGTAGCTATTAGATAAAACCCTCCTAATCCTATATTTTTAGCACTAATTATTCCCAACACACAATCAGAGTGACTTCCCATTGTGAGTTGTGTTTAGTTTACTTTCGAATTCTAGCATCTCTGTGGATGACCCAGACTTGCCACTAGCTACTTTCTAGTAGTTGGTAGGGAGCATACGAGAGCAACATATAAATTCTATCTTTGATCTCCCAACTTTTTGCGGTAATTGGTCTCCCAAAAGATTGGTTTGTTAATGAACCTGCAGAGTGTGGATAAGATTTTAGCGCCATTGTCGGGGATCCTAGGTTAAATTTAACTGTTAACTTTCATGGAAAGTTGGTAGTAGTAGTTGGTATTTTTCCTTTTGTAGATTTAGTTGGTTATTGTGTTGAGCTTTCCAATAGTTATTCTTGTTATTTCTAATTTGTTTTGCTAGTGTTCTTTGTTGGACCGGTAGTGTTTTTCTTCTTGTTTATGGTATACACCTGTACCACGAACTTATGAGCTCTAGCTATATACCAGAACATGTAAGTGGTTGAAGAAGAAGGAGAAGAAGAGCTAGAGGGGAGGTTCGGCAGGGGCCAACTATTTTTGTAGAGGTATATAAAAGTGCTATGGTGGAAGAGTAGAATGCTTAGGAAGTTGATGGCTCAAAACTGGGGAATCAACCCCCTTGCATCGTCTTCCCGCCCTTACCACCCAATGTTACTTATGAGCTTAAGAGTGGCATGATACAGTGAATTTGCCCACATTTCACGGGATGGCCGGGGAGAATCCCAACAAACATCTCTCGGATTTTTATTTGGTTTGCACTAATATGAAACCACCGAGGGTGTTGGAGAAAACTACAATTTGAGGTATTTTCCCTTCTCGCTGAAATATTTACTTGCCCCATCCCGAGCATCGTTGAAAACATGAGAGGAGGACGGTCAGGGGTCAAAGTTTGATTAATATGTTGCTCTCATTCCTACTACTATACCATCAAGAATGGTAGATAGCGTCAAGTACTAGGGTCATCCACAGAGATGCTAGGAATCTAACAATCAACTAAATACAACCGTAGTCGGGTCGTCAATCCGACCACGTGTTAGGAATAAACAGTGTTATGAAAATACTCATTTAGAGGGGGAATTTTCAACTATCAACTACAAGCATGCAATCAATGGAATAAAATATATAAAATAACACTCGGGGAATATTTGGGTAACATGGTTAATGTCATTTTGATCATAGATTTCATCACAAATAAGAACTAAACCCTATTCTAGTGTGTGTGACACGTGGTGTGGATAATGGTCAAAACCCTCTCCCCCAATTTGTCACATACAGTTGCGCATATAAAACCATCCATCAGTCTCACCTCCGCAACTAGGATAGTGCAACAACGGCTATGGCTCATTGTGCAGGTTTGATTCTCTCCCATGCGATTAAGTCCCGGGGCGGGACACCATGAACGAACTACCCTTAGGCCTATAAAGGCAAATAAAGTAGGCCTTTTATCGATAGCTATAGGATCAACAAGATAATCCTAGTTTTCTACCTACTCTATCTCTACCTGTAACCTTTCGAACCTTTGTGGTGGGTTAACTAGAGCATGGTCGATCATGATGATTAACAACGGTAACCTTCGTGCACATGCCCAGTTCCGGAATATCGCACCTGAATCGCATCTAGGCTTCCTTAACCGGGGAGTATCAATAGTGCACCAACATGAAAGTAGACTTGATTGTGTGCCAACAAAGTGTGACAATCATGCAATTTGCAAGAATATTAAGAACTAGCCAACATAATAATCACAAAACACATAGAATATAGGTAGATCTAGAAATCTCACAAAATAAATATTAGCACATGAATACAAATATAATCTCCAAGTTCAATTAACTACTCCCTAAGTACTCAACCCATATATTTTATTGGATCAAATTTCTTTGGGCAAAAGAGAAATAAAAAGTTGAAAAAGAAAGAACCCAGAGAGAAGTGAGAATGTTTTCTCTATCTAGCCTACTCTTGAGATCTAAAAATGAGCATAAACTTAATCCATGATGGAAAATATTGAGTTAAATGTCATGGATCTAGGAAAACAAGAGAAAGAAAATAGAAAGAAAAGAGAAGGAGAACTCTAGAGAGAGAGAGAGAATTATCCTCTTCTTTCAACCTTCCAAAAACTAGAAATCTACATTATGCTTACTTGTTAAACCCTACAATACTAAATAACCCTTATATAAGAGAACATAAATGGGCTTATAAAGGCCCTAGTTTTGAATAAACCCTAAGGAAAACCCTAAGAGCTTCCACTAGTGAAACCAGTCCCCACTTGTGCCACATCGTCGTGGGGTGTGAAAAAGCATGTAACCCGTGCCTGACTTTCCATGTTCAATATTGTACGAGCTACCAACTAGGATAAATACTTGAGGATTCTGAGTGCATGACCCATGGGAAAGCTCGTGGGGCACGGACCGGGGGTCTTCAACTTCCGTTGTTGGAGCACGGGCCTTGCCAAAGCACACGGCTCATTCCGGGAATTAGTTTCCTCAAATATTGGCTTGACACGGGCTTGGCGTGGTCGTATAGGTTACCTGAGTCTTGTTGAGCTGCTCTGGCATGGGCCGTGTCTGGTGTGGAGCTACTCTAGCACGGGGTGCCGGCTTCAACTCTTCCAACACTTGACTTTTTTTCCTTCGACTTGTTTGCGCTGTTACAGATAAACTTCCGATCTAATTTGGGAGTTCTTATAGTCCATTTTATAGTGCTCAAGAAGAAAATTCCAACGGTGCTACCTACAAGGGCTAATTCTTCTTGTATCGTTCCTAGAACTTTGTGCAACTCTCAGATTACAATTCATTCACTTCTTTGTCTTCCTTCTTCGACCCTTATGTCTTCTTCCACATTTTGAATTATGGCCTTCAGTCTTCTTCCATCCTCACGAATGGCCTTCAAATACCTTCTACCATTATTGCGAATGACCTTCAAATATCTTCTACCACCCTCGCAGATGGCCTTCTATAAAAATATGATGAAAACGTACTCACGAGAACAACCTACTTATGAGATCACAAAAGAAGATCTAGGTGCCCGTTAATACAAAGTGTCCATTAGTTTCTACTAAGTTTACTAAACTCGGGATTTAGATAAGAAAACCAATAATGGTCATCTAAACCCATTATCGTGTAAACCTAACTAAAACTAGCAATCAATCAAACAAAAGATGATAATAAATGTGTCAAATACATTGGCTAACGCATGCATAAAGGTGAACATCATAGATGTGGATTAGGATTAGCTTTACTATCTCCCACCGGGTTGTGTCACCTCGTGGATGGATATGAAATGCAGGTTCCTCGAGAAGTATTTCCTAGCTTCAAAATTTGTCAGATTGAAGAAACAATTGTCCAATATGCTGCAGCTGCCAAACGTGTATCTTTATGAATATTGGGAATGATTCAAGCATTTTTTTGGCAAGCTGTCCTTATCATCCATTTAAGAAGGGAGATCTTGTGTACTATTTCTTGGAGGGCTTCTGTGATGAAGACACGCAGATGGTGAATGCCACATGCAATGGTTAGATAGCAAACAAGAGCCCCAAGGACGTTATGACCTTATTCAATGAGATTTTATATCGTACACGACAAGTTTGGAGCCGATCACGGGTAAAGACGCTGGAAGAATCCACTCACCCCCTTAATCTTGAAGAGAAAGTCTAAGCTCTTGCTTCAATGATGAAAGAATTCATGAAGGGGAGGACTCACCAAGTAAAAGTGTGCTGGATTTGCAAATTGAATCATCCAACCAACATGTGCCCACAAGTTGTGGAGGACTTTGAGGAGGTAAAGGCTTTAGACTTTAATGGAGGGAATATAAAGTTTGGTAGATGGCATTGGTAAGGTTTTCTAGGGAACCAGGGTGGAGATCGCCAAGACCCTTATGAAAACTCATTCAACCCCCGATATCGGGACCACCCAAATTTATGGTGGCACGATGACAACCAAGGGTAGAACCAAGAGGGAGTTCTACCTCAACCCCTCCCTAGGGGAGAAAAGGGCTTCCAATAACAATGCCCTAATGTATAATTCATACCAGGAGGAGATCTTAGAAGTGATTGCACAATTGACCAAAAAGAGTGACATGTTCACGGAGCGCACAAGAAGAGAAATTGAAGAGCTAGGCACAAGGGGTTCAAGCATCAAGAATATTGAGGTCTAAGTTGGTCAAATCGCCACTTCGGTAAGCTGGCTTGAGACAAAGAACTCCAGAAAGCTACCTTCTCAACTCGAAGTGAATCCAAGGAATATGAGTGTGCTTAAGTTGAGAAGTGGGAGGAAGGTGCATGAAGGAGGTTGTGCAAGAAGATGACAAGTTTGTGGAAAACAAGAAGGTCTCTTTTGAAGAGAAAGAAGTAGTAGTTGAGGAGGAGCCCACACAAGAGCTCCTTGCCACCAAGGAAAAGGTCAAACCTCCACCACTGTCCCCGAGTGCTTTGTGGGGAAGGCCAAAGGTAGCATCCAACGAAGATCAAATCTGCCAAGTCTTTAAAAAGTTCGAGGTTAGTATTCCACTTCTAGACACAATTGAATAAATCCCATCGTATGTTTTTTTTAAAAAATTCTTGTACTAGGAGAAGGAATAAACCAATAAGAAAAGTAGGAAAACTGAAAGTAGGTGGAGTCTCCACTTTAGCCCAGAGAAATATTCCTAAAAAGTGTGATGACCCCAGTATGTTTTCAATTCCTATTTCTCTAGGTGGTAGGTTGATTAAAGATGCCATGATTGAACTTGGAGTTTCGATCAATGTCATCCCTTGTAGGCTATTTGAGACTCTTGATATAGGTGAACTTAGGGACACTAGGATGATAATCCAACTAGCAGATCATTTACAAGAAAGCCCTAGGGGGATAGTTTGGGATGTTATGGTTTGAGTGGGTAATATTGTTTTCCAGCAGACTTTTATATCCTTAATGTGGTGCACGATGGAGGTGCACCTCCAATTCTATTGGGGAGACCATTTTTGAAAACATCAAGGACTAAAATAGATGTCTACTTGGGAACATTGACCCCCCAGAGGATGACATTGATAAGGTCGTGTTTGACAATTCCAAATCTAAGCATGATTCCTCTACTTCTTCTCTTGCATGCAATGATACAAGGTTTTGTGATGGATTTGATCAATTTTATAAATCTTGCATTAGTGATGATGACGAGAGTCTTGATATGATTGATGAGGCAAATCATGTTTTAAGCTTTGATTTTGATGAGAATGTTGATGACACTTATGCCTTGCGTGCTTTTAGTGATAGTTTTTCTGTTGTGAATTGTTTGTCTATGGACACTAACATGTAGCAATTAGTGGAGAGTGGCAAGGAATTAAAACTTCCTAGACCATCTCCTAAACATAAGAAGAAGGCTAAGGAGTCGGCATTAATCAAGGATGAACTTGAACTCCCGGTTGTTAACAAGAAGCACAAAGGTAAGGTTGACGCTTTGTGGAGAACCCTCCACAAAGACTTCACCGTGGGTGGAGTCGTGGATGGCGACTCCAGAGACCCAATGATAGATTTGTTCTAAATTAAATGCATGAAAAATAAGTCTTGGGGACGACAATAAATATATGGTATCTTTCTTTGTTTTGGTATTTTTAGTAGTTGATTTTTTGCATGTTTTTTCTTGTGTGGCAAAGGATTTTGTTGAGAATTCTAGTTGTTGAGTGTAAGATCGAGTCTTGTAGCTTTGGTTAGGAAAAATAGGATTTGGTGCAAAAGGTTGAAAAATGAAGGTCCAGGAGAGCATGAACCGTGTAAAGCTTGTGTAAGAAGAACTGGTGTGAGGCCTTCACACAGAACGGCCGTGCCATGCCTCGTTCCAGCCAAAAAATACTACAATCAGTAAAAAATGTATAATTTTGGCAAAAAGAAACTCTGCCAAAACAAGCATTTTATCTCATTAATTCCGCAACTTTCTTCCTCCCCAAATTGGTGAGTGCCAGTGGTACTACACCAAGTATTAACATCTTCTCTTAGCATGAATTCATGAAGTTTTACTCCAAAATTTCAATTTTCCCAAACTGTTACTACCTTCCTTTTGTCTCTCTCCTGAACAACCCACTTGTGGAACATCATTGATTCCCTGAATCCAAATTCAGAGTACCTTCTCTCATCAATATATATCATTTAACCCTCTCCAAGTACTTCAAAAACATCCACCCTCATTTCACATTAAGAGAAATTTGAATATGGGCATTTTCTCTCAAGGGATAGCACTATTTGCTTTTTCTTGTGTAATCTTCAGCTCTTAGCTTCCAAATTCGAGAAACTCTTTGAACCTTGTTGATAATGTATAGGCCTAACGGCCCAATAAAGAGAAGAAGACTAAAAGTGAAGCCTCCTTGCCCAGGGACGCTACTTGGGCACGGAGAGAGACAGGAAGGAGCTTGACGGGTGCTGATGGGACAACTCCAGTCCCATCAAACACCAAACCACATATAACAAGGAAAAAAGTGTGAAACAAGGTAAGATTTTCCTATTAGTTCACTATTCACATAGATACGCTTCAACATGGAAACAATGGCTGACTGGAGCGTCGGAGCAGGCATGGCCTTGGGCCTGCCTGCCTGACCTCTTTCTGCCTGTCCTGTAGGTTCAGGTGCATATTAGCTGCATGTCTTGTAGGTTCAGGTGCATGTTAGTGCCGTCTGTGAGGATCACAATAAACTTTAACATCCACGCAACTTGGAGAAAATGGAGGCACGGATACCTGAGAATCCGTACAACTAGGTAGCGATAGAAGATATAACACGGGAGAATGAACCTGTCTTGACGCTAACACCGATGGGAGAGGGACATCAAATTCGTACGACAGAGAAGGTGGTGAACAACTCAGAGATCATTCGAACGAAAATGGCATCCCAGAAGGAGATAATCAACAGGCTAAAGGAAATGGAGGATAAGCAGCCCCGATGGAGGGGACATGATGTCCTCCCAATGGAGCTTTTCCTGGAATGGGAGGGATATTTTGAGGTTCCCACCAAATGAGAAAGTGTCGCAGGCAGTTTGAAGTGGAACAAGGAGAGAGAAAAGAACTGTATCTTTGGGGAGAAATGGACGAGTCAGAGCTGAAGAAACTATAGCCGACCGCGAGTGGAGAGAGGGCTATGTACCACTCCAGAGGAATAAGGAACAGATCGAGCGAAAGGCACCGCCAAATGAAAGAGAAGAGGGCTTAGGTAGGGAGGCTAGGGGCATGCTGTTTACCAGGTGCATACAGCTGTTCACGGCGGACCCAAAGCTGAAAATACCGATGAACCTGGGTCTATACAATGGCGAGGCAGAACTGAAGAACCATTTGCGCACCTTTTGTACCTACATGGCCACTTTTACGATATCGCAAGCCATATGGTGCAAGGTGTTCACAACCACCATGACAGCTGCAACCAGAGTATGCTTCAGGAACCTAGAAGACGGGATGATAAATAGCTTTAGCCAGGGTATGGTGCAGGAACTTGGAAGATGGGACAATACGCAATTTTCAAAAAGTGCGAAGGACTACAACAGGGCCACCTACCAGAACAAGTATGGAGGATTCTGCTAGTAGTAGAACAATCGGGGCAAGGCAAGGAGCCCCGAAAGAAAGATAAGGCGAGATAAGGGAAAAGAGGTGGCCCGAGCTGAAAAAGTTGACGAACACCGCAAGAGACATAATACCCCGGGTGAAGGAGACAGAGCTGCTACAGTGATAGATATACAAGACATCATAAGTGGGAGCACAGGTGGAAAGACCGAGTCTCAACGAAAGGCGCTCTGTAGACAGACACTGCAGCCAACGTTGGAGGAAAGAAAATTGAGAGCAAACGAAGCAATAACGTTTGATGACAGTGAACCGATGCCAAAAAAAATACCAGGTGCATATGCGGATGTTATAACAGTCAAGGTTATGGATAAGAGGATCCACCGGGCATATATCGACGGAGGAAGTTCTACGGAAGTTATGTATTGGCATTATTTCGAGAAGCTGGACGAAGATACCAGGAGGAAATTGGAATGGACAAGCACCCCACTGGTGGACTTTGCAGACAGGACAGTATGGCCAGAAGGCACCATAATCCTTCCGGTGATGGTGGGAGAAGGCGTGAGAAGTAAAACTGTAGACATGGATTTTATAGTTGTAAAGGCAAATAGCCCTTACAACCTGATATTGGGCAGGCTGACACTAGCATTGCTCAAGGGAATAGTGTCCACCCTACACATGTTAATGAAATTCCCAACCAAAGAAGGGATAGCCACAGTAAAGGGAGACCAGAGAGTGCCACAGGATTGCACTCAGCAAGAAGAAATGAGAAGATGAAGGTGGGAGCTGTGAGACACAGGTCAACAAGGCAAGGCCTGTCAGGTTAATCACGGATGGAAATGGGCCATCGAAGCTAAGCGCAGAAGTAGAAACAGTGAGGTTGAATGAAAGCTGGTTGGTGCGGGTAGGAATAAATCTCTAGGTGATAAAGGTCCTGGAGGAGAACGGACGAGCCTTTTCCTGGAAGCTGGAATATATGACGGGGGTTTCAAAAGATGTCGGCTGTCATGAGCTGAAGGTGGACCCCTCTTACAGGCCAGTCAAGCAAAAACGAAGAATGCTATGCAGGGAAAGAAACGAAGCAACCAACAAAGAGGTTAGCCAGCTAGTTGAGGCACGGATCCTGAAAGAAATCCCTTGCCCAACCTGGCTGGCTAACCCAGTGCTGGTGAAGAATACCAACGGTAGTTGGAGGATGTGTGTAGACTATACGGACCTGAAAAAAGGCCTGCCCTAAGGATTGCTACCCGTTTCCTGTCATCGACTTGAAGGTAAACACTCCCACCAACTACCCAATTAAATGTTATCACTATGCGTATAAGGGGTACCATTAGATCCCTATGCTGGAAAGTGTTGTGGAGAAAACTGCGTTCATCACCTAGAAAACTGTGTTCGGTTACCAAATGATGCATTTGGCTTGAGAAACACTGGAGCAACATATCAAAGGGTCGTGGATAAAGTTTTCTAGAAACAGATTGGGAGAAACCTGAAGGTGTCTGTGGAAGACATGGTGATAAAAAACATCCATTACGAGATTTTCATAGAGGATGGCAGGGAGACCCTAGAGCAATTCAGGGAGACCGGGTGGAGCTGTACCCAGCCAAATGCCAATTTTGAGTGGGGGTGGGGAAATTCCTGGGGAACATGGTGTCGAACAAAGGCCTGCGGGCAAATCCCAAAAAGTTAAAGGTGATTTTAGAAGTGAAATCTCCAGGCACGGTGAAAGAGGTGCAGAGCCTGAATGGGAAGCTGGCGGCTATGAATCGTTTCATGTCATGAGTAGCTGAAAGGATGCGTGGACAAGAAGGGGATGGTACAACGGGGAAAATTACAGGAGAAAGCATTTGAGAAGCTGAAAACCTACTTGAAAGATCTTCCCACTTTAACCAGCCCAAGGAAGGGAGAAACTCTATACTTGTACGTGGCAGCGAGTGAAGAGGTTGTAAGCCGGGCGTTAGTTATGGACGAAAATAAAGTCCAGTGACCGATGTACTTTGTTAGCCAGGCCCTGTAGGGTCCAGAGCGGAGATACACGAACCAGGAAAAGCTGGCACTGACCTTGGTCCACACAACAAGGAGGTTAAGATAGTATTTCCAGGCGCGCCCTGTGGTGGTCTTGGAAAATAATCCACTTAAAGCAATACTTACCAAGCCGGAAAGCTCGGGGAGATTGATGAAGTGGGCGATTGAGCTAGGGGAGCATGCCATCGAATATGCCTCGAGAAGGGCAAGAAAGAGGCATGTGATGGAATATTTTCTAGAAGAGATGCCAAAGGAGGAAAAGGTGAAAGAAGTTGCGGTAGAAGATAGTTCTCAGCCTGCGAGCTGGAACGAGAAAGTGGGTACAGATGTGTGGAAGTTGTATGTGGATGGAGCCTCCGGAGTGGAGGGAGCAGGCGCAGGACTGGTAATATCAGACCCGAAAGGAGTGGAGTCAACCTATGCCCTCCGCTTTAAGTTCTCAGCATTAAATAATGAAGTTGAATATGAGTCACTAATTGTGGGCATGGATATAGCAAAGAAACCGGGAGCAAAGAAGTTGCAGGCCTAATGAGACTCAATGTTGGTGGCCAACCACTACAGCAGAAAGTATGCAGCCAAAAAGTCTGCCTCGATGAATTATGGAGACAAAGTCAAAAGCTTGGCAGCTGAGTTTGAAGAATTTGATGTGGGGGCGAGGAAATTCGGGAGACAAAGTCATGAATTATGGAGACAAAGTCAAGAATTATGGAGACAACTCACACACACTTAACTAAGACCGTGCTAATTGAGGAGCTAGCCTACAGGTTAACAGACACGAGACATGTAGCGGTGGTACAGGGATCAACGTTTGATTGATGACACCCATTCACAATTACCTAGACCGAGAGGAACTGCCGGCCGAGGAAAATGAGGCAAGGACAATAAAAAGAAAGGCGCTACAGTACGCTTTCAGAAACGGGCTATTATACAAGAGGGGTTACACCGAGCCGTGGCTCAGATTTGCAGGCCCAGAGCTGGCACAGATAATCCTCAGGGAAATTCATGATGGGAGCTGCGGCAGTCACCAAGGGTCAAGGATGATGGCGCTGCGGGCAGTAAGAGTAGGATATTATTGGGTAACTATGAGAGCAGATTAAGAAAAAATGGTCAAAGAATGTCACAAGTGTCAGGAACATGCAAAGGTACAGAGGCTCCCCGCAGAACGAATGACCAGCATAAGATCACCTTGGTCTTTCGCAAAATGGGGGATTGACATCGCAGGACCATTCCCGGAGGCTGTAGGAAGATAAAGGTTTCTACTTGTAGCTGTGAATTATTTCACAAAATGGGTGGAAGTGGAGGCCGTAGCAAGCATAACAGGTTGAAGCATTACAATCTTTTCTTGGAAGAACATAGTGTGCAGGTTCGGCATCCCGCAAGTGATTGTAAGTGACAATGGTAAGCAATTCGCCCATGAACCCTTCAAGACGTGGTGGGTAGAATTGAGTATAAGGCAACACTTCACCTCTATAGCTCACCCGCGGGAAAATGGGCAAACGGAGGTGACAAACTGGAAGATTGTTTGAGGACTGAAAAATGAGGCTGGGACAAGCCAAAGGAGAATGAAAAGAAGAATTAATGAGTGTGCTATGGGCATACAAAACTACACCAAGGGCCACTACAGGAGAATTGTCATACAAGCTGTGTTTCGGGACTGAGGCGATAATTCCCCCAGAAGTAGAAGCGCCCAGTAAGAGAGTAGTTGAACCAATGAGCCAGGAAGAAAATGAAGAAGCTGACAGGGAAAACTTAGATGCCCTAGACGAGTTCAGGGAGAAGGCCGCACTGAAGGAAGCAGTTTACAAATCCTGGATGGAACAACATTACAATAACAAGGTGCGAGTAAGATCTTTGAAAGTGGTGGACTTAGCCTTAAGGAAGAATGAAGCAGGTCGGGCCTAGGGTCAAAAGAAACTGGACGCAGAATGGGAGGGTCCGTACAAGGTGACTGGGGTGCTTGGAAAAAGTGCGTACAAAATGGAGACGATGGATGGAAGACCAATTCCCAGGACCTGGAATATAGCTAACCTGAGAAGGTACTACGCTTAAGTAATTGTAAATTTATGCGAACATAACAACTGCTTTTGGGGCTTTTTAGTAGGATGGGTATGAGAGACGGGGTTCCTGAAAGGATCAAATCAATTCAAAGCCTACGAAAGGGGTATGATCCCGAGGAAATCCAGATATGCTTCCTTGTTCCCCCTTTATATAATGTTTGTGACAAGTATAAGATAAAAAAGAAATGAATCTCTGGCCATAGCCAGTGCCGGAGAAAGGCCCAATTCAGGCTAAAGTTGTGGCGGTGGACCCAACAGTCATCATAAAGTGCAAGACGAATCTCAAAGGGGATAAGGAAACGAATCTCCGGTCACAGCTAGCACCTGAGAAAGGCATGATTCTATCTAAAGTTTCCGCGGTGGTTCCAACAGCTAGCACAAAGTGCAGGCTGAATCTCAAACGGGCTAAGGAAATTAATCTCCGTACACAGTCAGCGCCGTAGAAAGGCCCAATTCTGGCTAAAGTTGTCGCGCTGGCCCCAATAGCCAGCGCAAAGTGCAGGCCAAATCTCAAAGGGGCTAAGGGAAGGAATCTTCGGCCACATCCAGCGCCAAAGAAAGACCCGATTCTGGCTAAAGTTGTCGCACTGGCCCCAACAGCCAGCGAAAAGTGCAGACCGAATCTCAAAGGGGCTAAGGAAATAAACCTCTGGCTATAGCCAGCACCGGAGAAAGTCCCGATTCTGGCTAAAGTTGCCGAACTGTCCCCAATTGCCGGCGCTAAGTGCAGCAAAATCTCAAAGGGGATAAGAAAATCAATCTCCGGCCATAGCCAGCGCCAGATAAAGGCCCGTTTCTGGCTACCGGAGAAAGGCCGGATTTTGGCTAAAGAGTCTGCGCTGGCCCCAACAGTCACCACAAAGTGCAGGCCGAATCTCAAAGGGGATAAGAAAATGAATTTCCAGTCACAACCAGCACCGGAGAAAGACCTGATTCTAGCTAAAATTTCCGTGTTGGCAACAACGGCCAGCGCAAAGTGCAGGCCGAATCTCAAAGGTCACAAAACTCCGACAACAATCGATGTCGGAGTTAAGTGAACTAGACCCAAGTCAAAGCTGCATCGCTGACCTTGACGGGCAGTGCAATTGCAGGATGAGTTCAAAAAAAAGGAACAACAACTGCAGTTCAGGCTAGAAAAATTCTTAATTACTGGCGCAACAACAGTTCAAGTCAAAGAAGAAAATGAGCATTCAAAGTTTTCTAAAAAATAACAAGTAGTCCGGAAAATATTATTTCAGCCCTTAATGGGGTACATACAAGTTAAAATAAGGAAGTAGAAAAGAACAGAAGTTTTTTAAGGCTTCACCGCGGCATCCTCTTCCTCAGCTTCTCTAACGATTGTGACAAGAATCTCTTCATCCACCCTGCCCTTCTTGGAGCTGCCAGCAGCTTGAGCGACTTCTTACGCAAGAGCAACAATATCTTCAGCAAGCTGTTGAGTCCTGCTGGCGGAATGTATATCAGCCTCAGGAGGGATGCCGTCGGGTGCAGCTGCGAGAAGTACTCAATGAAGTTGTATTCCCTAAAACTAGTAAAATCAAAACCAAGGCCAAACCGTAGCTGATCTTCATCTTCGGTGTGGGAGTAGAGGTCAATTTCCCTCATTAGCGCGCCACTCAGCAGCTTGGATGCCTTATTGCTCCCCACCATGCGGGAATAAATGCTAAGGATGCCCAGAATGAAAGTCCAGTCCTGGAAGGCTTTCAGGTCGGCAACCCTAACCTCGACACAAGTCAGGAAGCACTGCAGTGAGCAAGTGACACCTTTTTCCAGCTCTAGATCCTACTCCAGTTCTACAGCTCGATGAGCTTGAGTACGAAGAGAGGACTTGCCATATTTCAGCTTGGCATTTTCCGCTCGTAAGTTGTCAAGTTCCTCCTTCATGGACCTGGCGGAGCAGAGATTCTAGGAAAAGAAAAATAAAGAGAGTAAGCGCAAGACAAAAACATGTAGAGAAGGAAAAGTAAGTAAGGAGAGGAAACAAACCTCCAGAATGGTCGCAGCTGACCGGTCAGCCAAAGAATTGGTGTTGGCAATGTTCAGGGAGAACTCACCTAGCCAGGCATTGAAGTGTGGAATTTGCAAGTCCTAGGAAAATGCTTCGTTTGAGCTGAGGCGCTGCGAAAAGGACCCAGTGCAGATCCCCGGGAAGAAGAGTCGGGCGTAAAATGAGGCAAAAAAAGGAATCGCTGATACAGGCTCGGTTGCTAAAGCAATGCCCTACTGGCAAGGGGCTAGCGTCTCAGGCACCTCCTCAGAGATCATGGCGCAGGGAGGCAGGCTGGGACCTGCTCCGTTCTCTTTCCCCCTGCCCTGGAGCATGCGACGAGCCCTCTTCAGGGCAAGTTCATCCTCATTGACCTCAGTGTCTAAGACATTGATTTCCTCAACCTGTTGGTCAACGACGCCAGCCGTATCATCGGTATGGAGCATGGACGGTTGCTTCTAGCTCGGCGAGAAAGCCTTGACAGATCCCCGAGGAAAGCAACCACTGACATTTCTGCAAAAAGGAGAATAATCAGCAAGTTGCCTCAAGAAATATAGATAGACAATATGAGTATACAAGCAGAGTTAATAATCCAACTAAAACAGTGAAGAAGACATAATGAATATCGCTCAGATCGATGGGATCTCACTGGGAGAAATGCTGCTAGGGAAATACGGTAGACCGACGATGTGAAGGATGGAATCATGGTCCCACCTGACACTCACTTCCTCAAGATGGGAGATGAATGATTGCAGTGGAAAGGTTTCAACGGTAGTAGAATGAGATCCTCGCCCTTTCTCCGGGCCGTAGGAATAAATGACCCTCTCACCCTCACCAGGGCCCAGGATGAGGTCCCCATCCACAAAAATGAACCATCTCTTCCACTCAACGTGGGTG
>JAULKJ010094911.1:0-15660 GCA_032355405.1 Rubia balearica | reverse complement strand
GGAAGGTTGAGATTTGGTGTATAAAATGGTGTACAAATAAGGGTGTGTATTGAACCCTTCCCTATATATATATATATATATTTGTGTGTCAAATGATATGGATTGAGATATAAAATGAAATTTTTTTTATATTTTTTAAAACCAGGAATAAGTTGGTAAATCCGCGGCTATAACAATTTTATACTAAATGCGGTCAAAATGTTACCCAATCCAGACAACTTGCATTTCCAAACTATCCATGTAACTTATATCATATTTTACACACTATCTGTTTTATCCATATGTACCCAACTAAAAAATTAACAATTCATTATACCTATAGGTTGCGGGTTCATTTTTCCACCCCAACCTGAATGACATTAAATAATTCCATATACCGGGCTGATATTCATAGCTTTGTAAGGCTCATATTTATAGGTTGAAAGTAGCAGGTTTAAACCGTTGGTCAAATGCGTGGTGATGATTTGAACCGTTAAAAATGCCGGCTTTCTAAATTCCAATTCTTGTAATCAAGTCCTAAGGAGTTTATGAATGAATTAACTGCCAATTTGTAGGCCAACATTGTTAAAATCCTCGTTACTATGTTGAAAGAGCATAAAAAATGCTAGTATATGGAACTTAATTATATATAGTTAGTTGTCCGTTTTCCGAGATCAGAAGGGAAGACTTAATTAATAATGAATTTTCAAGGCAAATTTAAAATTAATCAGGGGAAAAGGTACTACTTTATTCTTTTCTAATACATATATGAATTACTTAAAAAAAGAAGTTACATACATGAACAAGATCTCAGAACTAGTAGCAGCTAACAACACAAGCTCTTTTTAGTTATGTTCTTGAAGAAACTAAATCTGCTCCGCAAATGTTGTAACCCACGTTTTCTAGTTTTTTCCCCTTTTTATCTTCTAATGAATCTAATCCTCATTTAGCCTCTATTAGTCTCAGCAGACAACCCTCAAGATCTGGGGAATCATACTTTGGCATTAAATTCTCGGAAATATCATAAGGACTAACCTTTTTTTCCCCCAACAACTGTCTGATTTCTCCAAACAAAGGGTGTGAATGGATGCCCAGGTAATTCTTGGCCAATACATGGAAACCCTCAAATTGGCAGTAAGACATCTCAATGTGGATATCCATTCTTCTCCTTCTGGTAAGAGTAGGATCAGGTTTATCCACATGGTTGTTAGGGAAGATGATGATCCTTTCCTGACCACAAGCCAATTATATCCCATCAATAAAATTAAGCAGCCCTGATAATGTAACCTTGTGCTTACTACTATCATTGTCCTTGTCCTTCTTGTCTTCCTTGTCGTCATCGTCATTGTCATCCTCATCGCAATCCTTCCTTTCTTGCCATTTCCTAGAAGGTCCATGGATCAATCGATGTCTTTAATGACAATAACAGATCTATTACGCGTATCGATAAGAACCTTATTGGGCTTGGAATTGTTCTCACCAGACGTGAGCTCGAGGTTATTGATATCATACTCCATGTAGTTTGTTGTAGCCACAATCATGGTGGACTTGCCGGTTCTGGGAGGTCCGTGGAGAAGGTAACCCATCTTCCAGGCCTTGCCAATCTTGGAGTAGTAATCCTTGCCTCTCTTGAAAGCGTCAAGATCAGAGATGATTTGTTTCTTCTTCTTGGGATATATAGCCAGTGTATCAAAAGTGGCAGGATGCTGGAAGTTGATGTCATTGCATTTATCATAGTAGTACTCATTATCGCTATTAGTGTTGGCGTAGAGCTTCCTCTTCCTGTCGCTGAGCTCAATGGCCTTCCCTTCTTCGATCACGGTATCCAAATATGCCCCCGTTGCCAAATCTCTGTACTTGTTGTGGAAAACAAGGACATAGGAGTTATCGAGGATTCTCTGGGTGCTGACCTTCCACTGAAATCGAGCATCTGAGTACTCCGTATGCGCCAAGTTTACAACCATTTCCAGCCCCACTTTTTCTGTATCAATAATGATCCTACTTCGTCTCCTCATATATAGCACTCTTTTCCCTTTCTTTTTGTTTGTTTTTTTGAAAATATATACTAGCATTTTTTTAAAAAAATTTAAATTATTTTCATCCACTCAATTTGACTATTATTATTATTTCAATCCAACCTCTGTCGCTTAATTTACTTTCACAAAAGATTATTTTACACCGTCTAACTATTTGACTGTGCAATTTTGTAATTTATACAACTAATGAGGTGATTTAATGTTTATTTCCATTTATTACAACGAGATTCTCCCAATTTTCAAAAATATTTTAAAATATATTCCAGAATATGAATAATTACAATTTTGACATTAGAGGTTAATATCCAATTTTTATGATCAGCATAACCGTCAAGCGGTCTAACGAAATACCTTTTCTTATACTTTCCAACAAAAATATATCAATTAATTGAATATCAATCTTTTAAAAAAACCCAGAGAGAGTATCAGAAGACATTGTAGGTGTTGTTGGCGTTTTCTATTTTTTTAAAGGTAGAATCCCAAATAAATGGCAGAGGGTTTAATTAAATAAGGATCATCAATCCTACAAAAGAAAATAAAAAATAAAATAAAAGGTCTTCATTTGAATAGAGGGTCAATGTTCAAGCTACACTTGAACTTCTTATCAAAAGTGTAGATCAAAAGGCAAAACTACTACCCCTGATATTGGTTTATTGCAGTTTTAATTAGTATTTCCGTTAAAGACTTATCCATCACTTGTGTTATTTTTTTAAAAAATGGCCGGATTACTCTTGGCTTCACATGTTGGATCTCATTTAACCTTTTCAGTAGCTTTATCCCTTTTCTATGCAGCTGCAAGAGAAAGATAAATGTCGAAATCGGTAATATTTATTACTTATATTAACACAAAGTGTGGGAGTCTCGCACTTATCCCAGTATAGTAAACCTCTTGTGTTTTGATCAAGATAGTAAAAAATGAGGATATATCATATCACTTGATTGTTGTATCAAAGAAAATATAGATAGGTAATGAGCAACAAGGTTCCCTTACCTTAATATGTGAGTAAAACTGCAATATCATCCAAGAATTCCATAAACAAGATTGAAAAGTTTCAAAGGAGATTTTTGGTGGAAATGCAATCATTGCTAAAATCAACAGCAAGATCAACTCAGGGGGGAAGAATAAGTAGGACATCATGTAAGGAAGGGTTTTCAAACTACCTACACTCGTTGGGTATGGCATGGGGAAGTAATTGAGGATCCATACGAAATGATTAAAATGGCCAACACGAAGGTATGAGATGAATTAGATGGAAATGTTGAATTTGATGTAATGGTTGAAGATATTGCAAGGGAGTTCAAAGGTAAACCTGAGGCTTTACGGGCATTGATTGATGACAAAGGGAAAGCCACTTTACAAGGGTTTGAAACACTCGGTTTTGAGTGCGACCTTGCAGATTATGAATTTGATGGAAGAATTTGGATGGACTGAGAAGTCATTGATTGAGGCTCTCCAATTCTTCCGGGAACTTCTCCCCAAAGGTAATTTATTGCTCAATAGATGTTATTCCGTAAAAAATACTTTTCCTAATGGGTTTGGAACTACAAAAATTCCATGCATGCCCAAACGATTATATGTTGTACGGAGGGAAGTAGACAAAGATAGAAAAACTTGTATGGTTTGCGACCAATAGCGGTATAAGTTGAAGAGCGGTGGAATTACTGTGGGTGCAAAAGGTGTGTCCAATTCGAAGAAAAAGAGACCGGAAAAAGTGTTATAGTATCTCCCTATCATTGCCTGTTTGAAGAAGTGGTATACGTGTAGGGATGATGCGAAGCTGTTGCAGTGGCACGTGGAAAGGACCCGGCTCGACGATGATGTCATTAGACATACTTCAGATGGTGAGCAATGGAAAAAATTCGATGATCTATACCCCGAGTTTGGCAATGAATTCCAAATTTTGAGGTTGGGATTGTGTGCGGATGATATGAATCCATTTAGTGATATGAGAAGCAATCATAGTAGTTGGCCTGTGATGTTGGTGATTTATAACCTTCCGTCTTGGTTGACAATGAAGTGCAAGTATGTTTTGTTGTCTTTGATGATATCCGGCCCGAGGAATCCGGGTAACGATATTGATGTTTATCTTGCTCCTGTACTTGAGGATTTGTTAACTTTTTTTCAATAAGGGTGTTCGAACGTACGATGGCTTGGTTGGAAATTCCTTTACTATGAAAGCTACGTTATTTTGCACCATCAATGATTTACCCGCATATAAATTTTTTTTGGGTATTCTATGTGTCCATTTGGTTCAGGAGATAAATAAATGAGGCCCTATTTTTTAAAGATGGATCTAGCCATTCGAGAGGTACCTGAAAATATTCAAGCATTTTGTGAAAAATTAGTACAAGCCAGATGCTAGTATTGTGGAGCAGTACGTTACAGAGGAGGCCATCGAATTTTGTACTGAGTATATGAAGGAAGTTGAATTTGTTGTTGTTCCAGTTGCTAGACATGATGGATGGTTGGAAGGTTGAAAGGTGTGTGGGTGAGGCAAAGTAAACTTTTCAGTCCTTCGGTTAAAGATTTAAATGCTGCCCATTTTTTATGTCTTGTGAAATCACGAAGAAGTAGTCCCCAACATTAATGTTCACATGGATGCCATACGAGTGGTGCACCCAATTTTAAAAGAGACCTAGGTCCTCCAGTTATATTCTGTGACATTTTCTTTATGATTAAGGGATCACGTAGCTGTTGGGGAAGATTCCTCAAAAGTGAAATGGTTGTCGCGTAGACCATTGGGAACCGTTCTTTCATATGCCGATTATGACATCAACGATTTCAAAATTTCCACAAAATCAATTGATGATAGAAGTGTCAGTCAGAACAGTGGTTTGTCAATTGTCTCGAAAGTGTTGCATCCGAGAAGTGACAGTGAAGAGAATTCAATGTAACCTAAAAATGTTACTTTGGGTCGATCTCTGAAATTTGAGAGCTTGACTATGTTACGATGTGGATCCTTATTTTTAAATGTCAGTGGGTGGATATTAAAAAAGTTTAGCCACCGGGGATTTGGGATTCACCCTTGTGGACATAAGTAGGGTGGGCTGGAAGGGTGTTCCATTCATTTTGGTATCTCAAACGCACACGATTTTTTATGTCAGGAATCCGGTTGATTTAAGGTTGTAGATTGTTGAGGAAGGAAAGTTTACTTTTGTCTTTGAGAATGAATTATAGGAAATCATTGGATTTGGCTAGCATACTCTAAGTGTTGGATTGCAAGATGATATTTTACTTCCAGAAGATGATACCACGGTTTCTTTGGCCGTACTAATCACGATGAAGATACTTGGGTAGACGTTATAGGGAATATTAACCATATAAGAAGAAAGGAAAAGAAGGTGATGAGGAAGAGGAAGCATAAGTGAAATATAGATCTACCCCAAGGTTTCTTATAACATCTGTTGTTCTGTTACTTTGAACAATATAATTTGTACCAAAATTATATTATTCCCATCTTTTGTTAAAATTGACAAGTTATGGTGATTAGATAATGTATGGTTGTATGTTGAAATGGAAATGTTTCATATCAGTTCATGCAAACTTTGAAATCTTAAGGGTCGTAAATTACTAATCATAGAAAATTATCCACAGAATAAACTGCTAATTTTAGAAAATCATCCATCATATAAACTAGTCATCATAGGAAATCATTATTCACCATCTTAATCATGGTCGGCTGTCGATTAGCTAGGTTGAGGGCAGGAAGTTGATGCGACTTGTCACTCATAGGCTCTTTGTTCCAAGAATTTGGCATTTGCCTTCATTGCGCACAATTCCTTACGCATCCACTTGTAGCAATCCCCAATGCCTTTTATGTAGGATTTTTCTGTACCTAAGGTGAAATACAAACGTAGTTAGTAATACGGGAAAAAATTGAACATAATGTTATATAAATCAAAATGTGACAAACTTTTCTGAATTTGTGGCACCTCCTAAATTCGTAGCCTCTTGTTACCCTCAGAAGCTTCCAAAAGCTTGTGGTACCATTGTGATCAGGACAAACCCAATCTTTCTTCTCGAAGTATGTTTTATCAAAATATTTTTTCCCTTTCTACTCACCACTAATAACCAACCCTTCAAAACTCTTCAATATCAATGTGATCACATTGCCATAAGGTAGCTCTTTGACCAATGTGCAACATATGCTTAAAAATGGCTGCCCTGGGAATTAATTTCTTACCCTCCATTATGAAATATAATAGGTTGAGCGTGAGGTAGTTAGGCTCGGTGATGTGTCTACCTGAGAGAATGAGGGTTCTAGCAATGATGTCATAGATGATACAATGGTCAATAGGCAAGAGTTCTAGATCATAGGATTCAGTCCTACCTAATTCCCTCCTATCACGTCTAAAGTATTTACGCTACATTCCACAAAGTCAACATAAGGGTAATCACTCATAAACGACCACTTTTCCCTATGGTAAACATCATCCAAAGGGCCATCTAAATCCTCTAAAAAACTTGTTCGGGGTGTTCATATGGGCATTGTAACAACTTATTTGTAAATCTTTGGCTAATCGGAATGTCCATTTCCCCTACCCTAGTCTCATAATCCCCGTTAGCAACTTCTCGCAGATTCGTATAAATTGACATACTAAATAGAGGCAAGCGCTCTGATTACACAAAAGAAACTTTTTAACTTGTTGATTCTTAAAATTCCTAAGGGGTTGGCCAAACCTGGCGCTAGTTTCACTAAAATATACAATGTAACAATATAAGAGTTTCCCTTTTAATGCAAATCTCCATAACATTTAAGTGCAAAGGGCGAGACAAACCTTGTATCCGACGTGCTACTGGTTGATTGAGACCTAGGGGTTGAACTCCTTGATGCTCATTCTCTTGCCATTGATTCAAATTTGGGGTTTAAGGTCGGATGTATTGCAATTTGGGTTTGCGAGTTTTCAAGGCTCTTTTAGGGTTTTGTGATTTGGGATTGGAATGTGAAATGATCCGATGTAGTGCCTTTTTTTAAAAAATATCTTGAAGGGTTTTCAATTTCGGAACCCCTTTCCTCGGCCTTTCAAAAATTAATCCCACATGAATTTTTGAGTGTAGAAATGATTTTTTTGTGACAAATTATACTTTCTTTTCAATTCCAGATTAAGTCCGAAGAGAGGGTAAGAGCTCGGAAAGATAATTTCAGAGTTTGGAAACTTTGTCTTTTCTTTTACAAGAATTGGGCATGGAACTTTCCGAGTTCAAAATCCCGTCTAACCTTATGGTCAACTTTCAACATAACCTTTCCGATCTAGGAATGTCACTGTCCTGAAAAGATAAAGGACATAGCATTTTTCAAGTTCAGAATGCAATCCTTCATGCAAATTTTCATAGACCTTAAATCTATTTCTGCTAAACCTAAAACATACCTACGAAATACTGCTTAATATAACTCCAAATGAAAGACGACTCGTACTGGAAAAAATAAAATACAACCATGAATTTCAACCAAATGTGAAATTTAGCAAGTATTTTACAACAAATTTCAAACACCATTAAACGTGACATACTTAGTAATCAAACCAAACGTTGTGGTAATCCAAATTCATAAAACCCTAAAACAAAATCCAACCACCCAAAATGTAACCATTACAAATGTATTCAAAATTTATTCTTGACCTATTACACCTCATCAAGAATACTATCTATAACCTCCATTATCACTATCGCATCCATTTCTGTCAACTGCTTCAGCACAACCATCATCACAATCATCGTCATTATCATCCCCGTCATTGTCCCTATCATCATTGCTCTTGGAGAAGACCGGCTCGAAATTTGCTTGCTCTTCGTCATTGCTTAGTTTGAGGTGCAGTCCTTGTGATTCTAAGAAAGCCACATGCTCTGAGTGGGACTGGGTCAACATATCGTGAGTCTCGGTCGCGTCCGTACGCAAGCAATCAAAATACTTGCTGAGTCTAGCCTTCTATCCAGTTTTCGAACCTGTTTATAGTTGACATTCAAAATACAAGTAAATGTTAGACTAAAACAACATAGCATATAAATTAATGTAAATAAAAAAACTTCAAATAAGGATGGTTTACTCACCATAGCTTGATGTCTCCACTTTTTCTAGTTCCACCTCACGAGCCCTCTTCGACCCTTTTTCTTGTTGACCGGGAACTACCCTATGCTCTCATCTTCCATTAAAACCTCGTTGAAGTTGTTTATGCTGGAACCAAGCTTCATCATAGTAATCAATGTGTAGGGCTTGGTCTACTCTTTTAACACCCGCCTTCTTCAGAATGGCTGTGATCAAAACGAGGTATAGGAGCTCTTTCTTCTTCGTGTTAGCGGGCTTGAGTATAAAATAGAGGCTGGTGAACCCCAAGTTTATTTTAACCCCCTACATAATGTAGTAGAATAATATCAAGTTTCCAGTCATCGGCTTGCAAGTGTGGTCACCCATCGGCAAGACGTTCAAGCAAATCTACTCATACACTGGCTCGACAACCAACACGCTAATATCATAGAACTCTGCTTTACCTGCATCACTATCAGAACTTTTAAAATATTTATTCACAATGGAAATGGGGCATAGGGGGGTTGCCTCGCTCGCTCCCGACCAACAATGGGTGTTGTAAATTTTTAGGTAACCTTGAGGTTCATTGGGTTTTAGTTTTTCTGGGCCGGTGTAGGGGCATCCTAGGGATTCATTTAAGCTACTTACTCACTGTGAGAACTTTACCATTCACCTTAGTTATGTCCCGATTATTACTACTTTGACCCAAGTTAGCATAAAATTAGATCACCTCATCAACATGTAAGGGTTCCCCAATACAAAGTAGTTTCGCTAGATGCTATGTTCTAAAGTGGGCTAGCAAATAGTCGATGCCTAAATAACCAAATTTTGATTCTAATATAATCTTAGAATTAATAACCTTCCTTTTCAAAAAATCCATATGCCTTTCCTCGACTTGTCCGTTGAAGAATTTCTTCAAATTCTCGATCTCCGTGATGGGGCGTTTGCTCTGGTCACTCACCTTTGATTTAGAGGACTTGCTTTTTTAGCTCATGGTTAATTTCTTGGAGGAATAAATTTGTGAAGTGAAGAATTGGGAGTGAGGATTTGGTACTGAGGGTTTGTGAATTCAAATGGTTTGAATTTATGGTTTTATATAATATGCCCATTTTTTATATACTCAGGAAGTTCCTGAACTCTAAAAATGTTCTTGACCTAATAAATCTTTCCTGCAAAGTTTCTGAGATCGGAAACTACTCAAACCAAGAAAAAAATACGGTTAAATGGATTTTAAAGGGACATTAAGAGTCCATTTGAAATCCAACACGAAGGAGACCCGACACTTTACCTCAAAAACCCGCAAACCCTCTACCTCAATTCTTCTTCATCTAAACACCTTTATTTCATCATCAAATCCAAAAAGGTTTATCTTTTTTATCTTGTTTTTCATCCATATTATCATCCATATTATCCCTTTAAAAGGATTTTAAAGGGACATTAAGAGTCCATTTGAAATCCAACACGAAGGAGACCCGACACTTTACCTCCAAAACCCGCAAACCCTCTACCTCAATTCTTCTTCATCTAAACACCTTTATTTCATCATCAAATCCAAAAAGGTCTATCTTTTTTATCTTGTTTTTCATCCATATTATCATCTATTCCATTTCATATACCCAATTTTTTTAGTTTTACTATGTTTTTGGGAATTTTGAATTAAAGTAGATGATTTATGGTGAATAAGGAATGACCTATGTTTGAGGATAAATTTTGTCATCTAACAATGAGCAATAAATGGTCCACAATGCACCAAAAACCCTAGGGTTTTTAGTGGCTTCTTTTTCCTTTTCCTTTTCTGAAAATGGGTTTTTATATTTAAGAGTTCCATATCAAGTGGGTAGGTTATTCTAGTTCATTTGTGTATAGATTAGTATTTTGGTTGAAAATTCTACCATAACATTAATTATGGCACCTAATTAGGCTTTTCACTTTAAATAAATGGAATGACATATTTATTAAAGCAAGTGAGGTTTTTTGTATAATACATGCAATTTAAACTGAAAGAAATTATTTTATGTATTATACATTTCATTTCTTCGGGTTGCAACTATACATATTATTTTGTTGATATAATTGTGACAAGCTAACATGATATAGTTGTTATTGTAGCATAAAAAATGACGATGTCTAAGAAAAGAACTCGTGATCAAGGGACTTCACTTTCCTGGAATAAAAATCCACCTTCATCGAACCATGATATGGATGAGGATGACGGATCCGAGGAAGTAGGAATAGCTCAAAATCATTGTAGAACCCTAGAAGGAGGTCAAATTCACCATAGAGGCCATTTACCATCGAATCTCCAGACATGGATAATTTTAGGAGGAAGGCTATATTGATGATCTTAAAGAGTTGGTGTCAACAAAAATACACTTTGGGAAGGGACTTCATTTTTAATGATAAGAGGGATGATCGCCCGTGGCTAACTTACAATCACATTCAACTAGACAGTTAGGAGATCCACAAAAAGAGGGAATTGAAGAACAAGGATAATGTTATTAATAAAATTTTCTTAGTATTGAAGAGTTTAGATTATCATGTCTATAGTGATTTCATAATTCCAACTTCATAACTTGGGGTATGAGGGAAGAAAAATGAAAATTGGGGCAAAGGAATAAAGTTCCTCACATGTTGAGTGTTGGGGGTTATGCTATAGCGGAAATTGACCTAGTGAACCAGTATTTTGAACAAGATGTTCAAATTGAAATTGTGGGTGGGATGACGAAAGCCGAGGCAAAGGCTTCTGTGAAACCAATCAATTTGGATGAAATTGAAAGGCACAATCTATTCCTCAAAGGGTGACAAATGATTTCTAATATTATAAATTTTTTTCTTAATTGTGTATTCTAATTTACCTCCTACTCTATGTAGGAAAAAGTGAAGAATAATAAATTACAAGGTAAATTCATTCCGAGTCATAAGCATGACATGTTTTGTGAAGCAATCGAGAAACCCGAGCACCTGGGGCATGCTAGGGGTGTGGGATCATTCATGACCCAATGAGAGGCATTTGGCATTGTGAAGTCTTAAATGGTGCTAAACCCTTTAGAGTTCACAGCCTATAAAAAAGAACTCTTCTTCAAGACAAACGAATTGAGCAACAAGACCTCCTTATTCGTAGGTTGATCCACCACACCGGCTTTGTTATTCCAGAAAACTTGGATGATTTGACGCTCAATTGGAACCCTCCAATCAAGGGGATCGCGTCATTTCCCCGGGTAGATTGAGGTTAATTGAGAGGCTATTGTTCAATAGAATCCGGTTTCAAGAATCGAGCGGTAATTGTTCAAACCTGACAATGTCAACAATGCCTTACAATCTACCGATAATAATGTATATATATTTATATTTCTTCCTATTTTGATACTAGCAATATAAATTTGTACATTAACATATAGATGGGTGGGAATATCTATAGAAACCATTTTTGGTGAGCTATATATTGACCAACGCATAGGTGGTCAACCACTGGACGTGGCCAATGGAATTATACAGAAGATAATGAAACACCATCACTCTGTGCCTACTGTTGATTGTCTTTCTAGGGTTTCATTGGAGTATCCATTGGTGATGGACGCCTATTTTCAAATCGCAGATGGAAAGTACAAGAAGGTTGGTCCGTCACGGGGAATGTTTCTACCTTGGCCGCACCGTATTATTTATGTCAATCCTATAATAGATAAACACTTGAAGGAAATAAGGCTTGTATCACATAAATCGGTGAAAACAACACCAATACCCGTCAAACCAACACCTAAATCAGGCCCAACAACACCAATGAAGGTTAGACCTCCAATTGCAAGAGCACAATTCCTGTGAGACTCACCACACTTCATGCGTGTCCTTTACAATTGGCTGCAATGCATGATCAAGACTCAACATACTCATTCTTGGGAAATGATTGTGTGTTCGGATGCAAACGGGATATCATGGCATTTTGGAGTGATTTTGACAATATTTGGAGACATGAGCAAGTTAATCAAACAATTATGTTAATTTATACCCTGTGAGTTTTCTATAATTTTTAGTTAATTTCACTATCACATTTACTTCAATACACCATAAAGCGAAATGACATTTCGTAGGTACATGTATTTAACCTATAATCACAAGAAATGATGGATTGGGTACATGTGCTTGGTGTCAATTCAATAAATTGGTTGTACTAAAATAGTGAGGATCGACTACATTCGTAAGAGCCTAGAGCAAAAGGATAAGAAGATTTTTACCGCACCATACATTGAAAGGTTATACTAAGTTTGTTCGATTAAGATTCTGGCAACAAAGCACTAATTTTGTTGATAAATTACATTTTCTTATACAATGACCATTTGAGAGTGATTTTGGCTGTCCCCGTCGACAACCGCATGTTTTGGATGAATCCTCTGCACTTCCAACCGCCAGACGCATTTGTCGAGATTTTGGAATTGACATTGAAGAACAATAGCGACCCTAATAAATCTAAACTGGAGGTGGTTGAAATCAAGGTGTACTTTGAACATTATTTTTTCAATTAACAATCCTTAATGGATATATAGTTTAATTACAGATTTCATGTTAAATTCAATCAGTACAAGAAGCAGGTGCAAACTTAGGAGTGCGGATATTACGTCATGTTATACACGGCTGAGTGCATTCAAGAGGTCAAAGATGGCTCACTTCAAATTGACAAGGTACATGTACAGTTATTTCTATGTAAAAATGTTACTAACATTTCTTGTATTTGCTAATAACTAGTTATTGACAGGTTTTCTTGAAGGAATTGAAGCCCTACTCCCAAGATGATATTAACATTGTTTGTAATAATTTGGCCTGCCATCTTATACATAATCAGTCAACATCTTTAGGAAATCCGGATATCGGTAAAGAAACAAATTTAGAAAAATAGTGTAGCTTATGACTATTCGAATAGGTTCCTAGTGTTTCCTATTCCTATCTATAGATTATTCATTGGTTAGCGTTATCTATAGATTTTTGTGAACATGCAAAACACTATTATGTATTGTTATGTATTTGTTGTTGGGGGGTTTGAGGCATTTTTTGAGCTGGAGAAATGAAATAAAACTATGTTATGACCAAAGGAACAGAAAATATTTTCGAGCTCGGAAATTTGTTGATTATATGACGCATGGTGACGATCACTAATTCCGAGTTCAAAAATATAACATAGCACACATTTTCGAGATTGGAAATAATTCTAAATTGGGAAAAATTGTAGCAATTAATTTATTGAATGGGAACGGAAAGTAGAAAAGAGCTTGGAAAAAATAAGGTATAAGTGAAGAGCAGATATGTTATTTCCGAACTCGAAAACAGCTAGTTTTCGAGTTCGGAAGCACCATTTTTTCTCCGGGGATGGTCGAACTTTCTGAACTCAAAAATAAATGAAGGCAATTATTATGTCTTTTCAAAGGCGGTTTTTAACCGCTTTCGTTGGTTATTTTAAATGAGGTTTTTATAACCTCCATCTATTGATGGATGATGGTAGGCAGGGATAGAGAAGCCACATTGAAAGTGCTTTTTAATGTTCGATATATCCGCCTTTAATTTACCCCCCAATTCTAGTGAACTTTCCCCATTTCTGATTATGACACCTATTCATTACTTTCCTGGTGAATTAAACCAATTAAGAAGCATCCACATTAATTTTAAAATTAGTTCTAGGTTTCAGCCACTTAATTAACAAATCCAATTTTAGGTTTAGGGATCAGTCATAGGTTAAACCATTATGAAACCTCCCCATCTATACTATGAATTTTATAAATATTGAAGAAAGAAAAAACTCTTGTTTGATTGTCTGGATCAAAACTGAGGGCAGTGGATTCTAATTATCAAATAGGATATTGTTTCTTGCTTCCTATAATTGCCAACATATGGGGGATGCGGTTATTCTTATCAGGTTTATGTTTATTTTACTTTGACCTAATGTAGTCCAGTCATAAGTTAGCATATCCTAAATAGTATCAAAGTAGGGAGTTGAGAGATTCAAAATTCCATTAAAATGAGTCCATAAATTAGAGGAATAATAACAACCATTGAATAAATGTGATAGAGAATCACTACTACTGTAACATTAACATTTAGAAGCAATACTAATCTCTGAAAAAATGATAATAGCATCACAATGTAATATAGAATTAGCCAATTTCCACATGAAAATGGATATTTTCTTTGGAAGTCTATGATGCCAAACCTGAGTAAGCGTTTTGAGGGTTCTACTCTTTGTTGATATGGTTTCCTAGGCAGCCCTGAAAGAGATATTACCATTCATAGCTGGATTCGATCTCAATTCATCCTCTTTGTGGGGATATATTTTCACAACCTACAAGAATTTTAAAATATCAGTAGGATGAAAATGAAATGAAGAGATCAACTAATGTTTTAGGTTTATGAAATCAAAAATAGAGATAGAGGTATCCATATTCAGATTATGATCAACACAGAAATCCTGTATAGGACCAAATCATGTCAAGCTTGATGGGGGAAGGCACTAGCTTTTCCATTACCGTGAATAATCCTGGAGTTTCTTTCAAATATCATCTTAAATAACTTCAACAATCCCTTCCATTTTAAATAGCTTCTCTATTTCTCACAAACTGACAAAAGGAATTGAGACCAATGTGCAATTCCTTGACGGGAGTTCAACAAAAGTTTCAAAGAGAAAGACTTTATAATGCTTCAAATTTCCTAATTCCTAGGCCATTTTGATTAATTCGGAAAATCATATTTTTTTCTAGCTTTTCCACACGTTTTTCTTATCTAAATCGGTTTCTCCCCAGGAAAAGTATCATTTTCTCTATAAAACCATTAAAACTATATTAGGAGTCCTCAAACAGTCCACTTATGTTGTGAGGATAGATAACATGACTGTTTGGAACGGAATTAGTTTTTCTTCCATACTAAGACAAATATTTTTCTAGTTTTTGAGCATTTTATCATACAATTAAAAAAATGACTGGAAGTAAAATAATTTAATTCTTCCATTATAAATGGGACATCCTAAGCATATAAAAGGGAAATTACCTTCTGTCATACCCAACTGGTTTTTATCAGTGAACATTATGATCTATAGAAAGCTATGCAAGTCAATATATAAATTGCCTATAAAGATGTGGGAAAGATTAGATTCTATGGTGAGGCAATTCATATGGAGTGGGAATTTGAGTGAAAGATCGGTTCACTGGAATTACTGGATTCAAAATTTCCCCTCGAGGCTGATATGAGGTATAGGGTTGAGGATATCACGAGGCTAAGCATGTGCGGTGATGAGACGTCAAATGCATGTATTTTCCAAAGCATTTAACATTTTTTTTTAATCTTTTTGTTGTTAGATTTATAGATTTAGGTAGGTTTACATCATAAGGGGTTTAGATAACCGTTTTCGGTTCTAAATCCTTCATTTCGTAACCTAGTTTGAGTCTAGTGGATTTTTGGTCTTAACAAGCATCTAGATTTCTTTTTATAAGCTTAATTTGTACATTTCTCATAAGCAATTCAGAGTATTTTAGTGAAGACCATTCAAAAGAGTGGTAGAAGATTGAAGGACACGAGTCAAAATGTGGTAGAAGATAAAAGGGTCAAAGAAGGAAGACAAAGAAGCGGATGAATTGTGATCCGGAAGT
>JAULKJ010094807.1:0-15661 GCA_032355405.1 Rubia balearica | reverse complement strand
ATAAAATTTTAATATTGCAACTAAGACCTTTTACCTTTTATTATTCTAATTAAACATCGTCTTTCCATAAACTTATGAAAAGACGGTCTTTCTCAAGACTTTGCCATGATAAAAAGGTCTCAGACATTATTGGTGTAATTAGAAATAAATTATAATTTTATGGTCAATTTCATTATTACAAAGTTTTTGATTCGGCACAAATTAGTTGATAAAATAGTTGTAAATTATATTGGATTCTTAAATCAATTGGCCTGCAAATAAGTCTTTCATATATTGTAAATTAGTTGCAATTTTTCCGTTTAATTAAATTATGATTTCATTATAGAAATTTGGAGGGGAATGAGATGGATATTTCAAGTTTCATTTAAATAAAGTACCAAAAAAAGAAAAGAAATGAACCATCTAGTCTTAATCCTCTTCCAATTCTAGCTAGTTTTAAAGATGTTTTCCCATCAAATCAAAAGGAGGGAGTACTTGTTAACAATAATTTAAGTCCTAGATGCTCATGTACGTGATGGAAGAATAAGTGTGTTTGATATTGCTAATCTTCCAAGATATTTAGAGAAAAGGAGGAAGATGAGTGACTTCCACCCATACAATAGAGATATCGTTAGAAGAGAGTAAATTCTATTGAAACCTTGTCAACTTTATGATCATAATTTTCATAGAATATTTTTTGGGAGTCAAACTCGACATTTGATAATTACATATCATGGTTTGAGTATAACGTGGATAAAGATGCAACTTTGTATTTTCTTTACCATCTATTCAAGAGTGATATTGTCGTTGAGGTCATAGTTTTGTTGTTGATGGTTTTAGAACTTAGAATAGATATGCGACATTAGTTGATCATGTCAGGGGACACAACAATGTACATAAGCACGCCTTAGCAAGATTGAATGATTTTTAAAAGCAAAAGGCACGTGTTGTACGTGGTCTCTAACATGCCAATTTTCATAGTCGTTACAGCCTTGTCAAAGTAAATTGTATTATCAATAAACATCTAAAAAGTAATAATATTTAAGGTAAGTAAGGGTTGAACTATGAGTGAATAATTTATAAGCAAGGAAGATTATTTCACCAATCAAATAATGATTTAGTAATTAGCAAATAATAAAAAAGCATAAAAAATAAGTATTAAGTAAATATTTAAAAACCATTTAATATAACAAATATTTACACATCAGTATCAAAGCTTGATCACGGATTTCTGAAGTTCATTCCTATTCTTGTTCCTATTTTCATCAAATATAATTATCAGACAACCAGACCATGATAGGAGTTAATATTAAATCATTCTAACAAGTGGACAAGACTCAATTAATAATAGCAATAAGCTCAGAAATAAATATGATACATGCAATAATAACCTTAATATTAGCATGTAATAAATTCTCTTTCACAATCAACAAAAGTCATAACCATACACTTATTATAATCATGAATTGCCACTTCATTAAATTTAGTGATCCAAGCACATAAGTCATAGGAATATGAATAACATCAATTAATCTAGGCGACCATACTAGATAGATCAACAATATCCAGAAAGTTTAAGGATAAGAGAATCAATACAATCAATAAGAATATAGAACAAGAGTTAAGAATCTCACAACAAAATTAGCCATGGCTTTAATCGTTAGGTGAAATTAAAATTTTAGTTCTCTATAGCAAAATTTAGATTTAAGAAATAATGAATAATGAATAATAAAATTTAATGAACATTAGTGTGGGGAGGTTCAACCACACCAGAAAAGTTACTTGGAATGTGACTTCTGTGGTCTCACCTTTAATCCCCCTCGATCAAAGACGGTTTGGGAAACATTGTTTAGTTACCCCCAACGAAGGCAGTTATTCTCCGCCATTAATAAAGCGGCATGAAGGGTTTCAAACTCGGAACCTAAGTCATTCATCTCTAGAGTTATAACCAGTCTTGAAGTAGGAATATTCTGCCGGCTCCGACACCTGAACAACTATCAGAGGTACTATTTATGTTTTTAAATTAGGGAAGACATCATAGAGAGAGCAATACACATTGCTCTCAAATAGTTCCAAAATGCAGGAAATCTCGACGGAGATTTGATCTTAGAAGCTTAAGAACATATACTCTTGTCATACAAGACAAGAACCTAAAAAGAAGAAAAACAACATAAAAATGGAAAATAAATAAAAGCACATCAATGTAAGACCTACAACAATGATTTCGACAACAGTAATATAACTATGATCCATACAGCAAATACAACATCATTCAAGGCCTTGATCATTTAAGGGTGAAGCCTTAGGGTTCCCAATAATAATATCATCCACCATTAGAAAGTAAGGAGTTCGTTCATCTATGTTAAAAGTTGGTAATTCCTTTACGCTGAGCATTCCAGGAAGCCCTTCCAAGAAATGCAGAAGGGGAAATGAAAAAGTGCTATCATCTACCTTGGCTCGGTATAGTCGGCCAACTTCATTACGATTCCATATTAAGCCTCATTTTTTATCTATAATAAGTGGAAGATTGCACACATGGATGGGGTTAGAAGACCGTATCGATTCATAACAAAGAAACATACCAAGATCAAAAGCAGCATCATTGATCTCAAAAATAAATTTGCATAATCCCTGTGACTGTAAAACCCTTTAAACTACAGCTTGGGAATAACCATTAATCGAATCTCTAAACAGTCGATCTCATGCTGCTGTCGTGAAACCTCTTCCTCAGACATACGAAGACGCTTACGAGCATCATCTAGTTCAATCTTCATACTAATAAGCTCATGAATAAAAGTCTCCATCTCCTCTAAATAACTCTCAAGAGTAGAAAATCAGCAACTTGAAAACCAAGAGAAACATCATTACACGAAGCTCGGGACCATATGTCTTAAGCATATTGTACGATAGGATACATGTCATAATGAGCAGGACATCAATGTGACCACTCACATGTCCATCAGGTTCACCTCTCTCTTGGAAATAATAAATGGCACAAGACTTTTTTACAACATTTCTGACACCACTATCAGAAAAATAATCGACCCTTATCTGTGGAAGATTACGCTTCTCTCCTTGACCTACGCCTTGAGGAACCACTACAACCTCAATCTTGGACTTAGTCGGTGGAATAACAACTGACGGCACAGAAAATATCTTTGAAGGACTTATATCCCACGAGGAAGAAAAACTAAATCAGGAATTTACAAGTATAATTCATATGGAAATTCATGCCAGAGGTAAGTGCTAAAATAACCCTATGTTTTGGTCAAAAGTGTCAATCTAACTCTGTAAAAGTTGAAAGTGTAAATCTAACCCTAAGTTTTGAACGAAAGTGCCAATCTAATCCTGACAACCTGAATTTGGCCAAAAGACAACAAAATGACCATTATACCCCTGATTTTTAATTAAAAATGAAAATAAAAAAATTGGAAAAGAAAATTTTACCCATGAAACCCTATTATTCTGCAAATAATAAAACACACTTATGAATATCAAAAATAAGATAACACAGTGAAGCGTCTGTTGCGGGGTAGGAAGAAACTCATCTACGACATCGTCGTCCTCGATGACGTTGAGATTGCGAGGCAGGGAGAAGGAGAGAGGCCATCTGCGGCGTTAATGAGGATGTGGGGCAGGGAGAGAGAGGTGGGTAGAGGAAGGTCCTAGCCAGTGGCATCGCGGAAGAGGCTTTATTGGAAGCCAGAAGTTTCTCGCCAGTGGCGTCGCGAAAGAGTCTCGGGTTGCTGGGCCGGCTTTGCTGGAGTGATTTCGTTCAATGCAGTGGTGAGAGTGAAATAGAGGACAATGCTAAGTAGAACTATAAGAATCTGAGAAACTCATCTACGACGTCCACAGTGAGTATAAATCTAAGAACCTGAGAAACAACGAACAACGGTGGATAGAAATATGAGAATTGGAAAAAGACAGTCACGCGTAGATTTGGAAGTGGATTTAGGGATTCCTTGGAATTTAAATTTATAGAAACTGTACCAAATCTTTAGAAAGCAAAGGTACCAAATCCCAATCTATGACAAAACTCTAGATTCTGGCCGTCGGCAAAGCAACGTCGGTGGTGACGGAGCGGCGGAGCAATGACGACGGAGATGAAGAAGAAGGGGAACCCTAGGGGTAATTTTATCATTAATTTTTTTTGTTTTAAGACTAATGGAGTATTTTAGCCCTTTTAGGTTTGGTAAATACCAAAAAATGCCAAGCTAATGCCAGAATAGTGCGAAGAGGTTATATCGGCACATTTGTTGGAAAAAATTGGGTTAAAATTGCACTTTCAGATTTTACATGATTAGATTGGCACTTTAAGAAAATAATAAAGTTATTTTTGTATTTTTCCCTTAAACATACCTAGACCAGCAGAAATAGATATCAAGCAGATTACCTTTGATATCTCAAATTACATGATCCGAAGAAGAAATCTCACCTATATCACATATGAGGAAAGTCAGTGGCTTTTATAGGAAAATAGCGGAAGCAGTGCAATTACCAAGTGTATAAGTCAACCGGTGTCTAGAATGTCGGGACCACAAAGGTTATTCACATCTTGGACAGAATATATAAATCATAACCCGCGAAAGACGTATTCTATGTGATTTGCAATAATCAAGGTATCTGAACACGATGATAATGCCCCCTTGGAGCATTGTGTGTTTCTCATTCTTATACTCTCCGTCCTCTGCGACTAAGGATGCTTATGGTATAGGAGAGATAAGTATGCAGAAAAGACTAGAAATTTAGGCAACATAAATAACAAACCAAGAAGATCATCTCACAAGAACTAGCATAAAAGAACATGAAGTGATAACTTCGTATAACACGATACAAAGATCAGGAGCTCGCAAGAGGTAACCTTGTGAATGCAATGCAATATCAACAAATTAGGAATTGTGACCCATGATAGTGGATAAGTCGGCATGTCCAACATGGGCACAAACGACGGGGAATGTAGGGGAACTAACCTAATAAATGGAAGCCATGTGAAAGAACCAAGGTTTGGAACTACAATAGCATTCTAGAATTGAACAACAGATGCTGACTTTACCATTGGATATTTTCCCTCGAATACAATCTGGGGGATTCTTTCAAGAGCTCTTCTTGCAGCCCAAGGTCATTGTTGTTCTGGGAGTCCAAACCACATCACCGTTAGTGTATGAAAATCACTTATAATGCGTAGAATTATCTCTAACTTGACCCCCAAAATATTGTAAATCCCAATTCAATTGACCTAAGAATATAGTTTGCCTAAACATCTAATGGATCAAAGTCTACAAATCTGAAAAGCAGTGCGCCAAAATTCTGTTGTTTTAACAACTTTGACTTGGATTTCTAATTATTGTCTCTTTGAATATCAAATTTGAAGTCAATTAAATTTACCGGGACTAGCCACCTTAAAAATAAGCATTGATAGAGACAATTATTATCTGATAATGAAACCAAAAAACCATATTAAATGCTAAAAGAAGCAAGGAAAATAAAATAAAAGAATGGAAAAAACTAAAAATACATATTTTTTAGTCAAATCATCATAAACAGGGATTGGAGGGTGTCTTTCCCTTTTCATTAAGCTCATATTTTGCCAAAAATTGGCTTACATTGTCCAAAGACTTACATCGAGTTGCCCGTAGGCTTACATTTGTTTCCTGAAGGCTTACATTAGTTTCCCCAAAAGGGTAATAATAAAGGTGCTAAAATCAAATTACAAATTTGTAGCCTTTTATGTATAAAACATAGAGTAATCAAAAGAGTTACATCCTAAGAAAAATGGTCAAATACCGTATACACAACCGAGTAGTTCAGCTAGAACCAATATATGTTGATCACAGTATTCAAATATTAGCCACTTTCTCCCAAATTTTCAAAACATAGTACTACTGAATCTAAAGTAACCAAAACAAAAGTGAACAGCTTCAGAAGTGAAAGATCTGGTTCATCTCTTTTAAATTAAAGTCCCTTATAGAAAGTAGGAATGACCCTGGTCATTTTGGTTCCCAAAAATCTTTTGTAAATGCAAAAGAACTCAGGAGAAAGTACAAAAGTCTCTAACACGACACAAGCTGAGCAATCAAGGATTTTTAAACTTGCTCAGTCTATAAAAATGATCTGTATACTATAATCAGCATCGCCAACGGTAAGTTTTTGTAACTACCTTGACTCGGATTTCTCCTATACCAACATATAAACTAAACCAGTTCAAAAGCCAACTAGGTTTAACCAAGCAAAATGAGCTGTCGGAAAAACTTGAGGTTGACAGAGAACAAATGTAACTAAATATTCCAGCAAACAAAGACCTAGTTTGATCCGCTACCCAACAATTATGAAAAAAAACAAAAGTAATTTAAAACTGAAAAATTTAAAAACCTCCCACCTGAACAGAGAAATTAAAAAGTAGATAAAAAAAAATTAAAAATGGAGAACTACCCCTCGTAACCTTACTACCGCAAGAAAAATCTTTGGCTCTGAGTTGACCTGAGTTTAACCTTTGAACTGAGTCGACACATTCTTGCTCATTGAGTTGAATTGACCCAGAATCTGAGTCATCCTGAGTTGGCCGCTACTAGATTAGAGTTGGCCATCTCAGATCCCAATAGACTCAGAAAAATCTAGGTTTGGTCCACTTCATAGCAAGACATCGGGGGCGATGAAAAAAATCCTCTCGGACTGGAGATTGCAAGACCAGAGAATGCCCATGGAAACGTCGATCTCCAACTGCCAGTTGTCGTTCACACATGCAAACCCTGTCATCTTTGGAACTTCTGTTGAAGCGTCTTCTCGGATCTGTACTCACCGGCTCCGGTACTCTTCTGGCGTCGATAAAGAGTAAAATGAGAGAGATCGACAAAGCTCAGCGCCTTATTTTAAAGGCATTGGTGAGAGCTCCAGTGACGGGACAAAATGAGTATAAACGATGTTTTTTCACTGTTGGATTCTGTCAGGAAAAAAGATCTTTGGGGATAGCTTGGTACTAGGGTACGGGTGATGGGGATGAGATTTGGGTGAGGGGACCGCCGGAGTTAGTTGTTTCCAGCGGCGGCGACCCCCTGGGCTTGAAACTATGGGTTAATCAAGAGAGAAGGTAGAGAGTTTTGTTAGAGAGATAGAAAGAGGAGCTGCATGGTTCCAATTCAACAAAAAAAGAAAAAATACATAATAATAGTCTCATACCTAGAAAAATATAAAACAAAATTAAAGAGAATTACCCCAACCAAACAGCATAGCCTCACCGAAAAACTTACGAATAAATGACTAAACATGAACCTTCCAACAAACCAGATTAATAACAATATGAGAAAAGTGCATATATAACCCTATCTAATTCACATAAGTGCAAATATAACATTTTGATAATTGAAAGTGAAAATATAACCCTAGATAGTTAGTGTATGTAAAATGTACCCTTTCCAACAGATTTAGGCCTGAATTGGGTGAAAAGTCAATTTTACCCTTCTGAAAAAAATGAATTCACTATTTTGACCCTACAAACTCCCTAACTCTAATTGTTTATTCTTCATTGGAACCCTTGGTCCTACCGTTATCCTTTTTCTTTTCTGACCACTTCCTTTCTCCATTTCTCCCTCATTATAACTCTGGTTCTTTCTAGCCTCCACTGCCTTTTTTTCTTCTTTTCTCCCTAACCCTAATTTTTTTCACCGCCGCTTTATTCTCCAATATGTTGTCTTTAAGGTGGTGCTCGAAAGCGAGGGTGAGCGGTGGCAAGGGATATTGGTTAGGTTTGACAATGGTTGGGCTAGGGTTGGGACTGTGCTGGTGGGGCTGGGATGGCAGTGTTGGGGTTGGGTTCAGCAGTGATTAGGGCTGGGATGATGGTGGTTAGGGCTGGGGCATCGGTGGTTGAGCTAGGAAAAGGGACGTCGGTGGTCAGGGCTGGGACGATGGTTGTGGATTCGATCACTAGTGTGAGAAAGGGGATTAAGAGCAGTTCTATCAAACTGGAGAAAGCACCACGAAGGTGCCTTCTCTGGACGTGCCTTGGATCCTCTACGATCAAAGGTGGCTCGTAGAATAGCCCTTAAAAGAAGCGATAGAAGGCGATTATTTTTCGCCTTCCTCCGGATGGTAGAACTGCCTTTAAAAGGCTTCTGAACTTGGAACTCGGTGGATTGCATCAGCCTTGGTTGAAATTTTCAACATCCAAAGCTACACTAGTTTCGATACCTGAAGTAACGTCAAAGACACTGAATGTGTTTCTAAATCGGGCCCAGTTTCTGGACAGAACCGGATTTCAGGTCTATTATTTCTTATATTCTAAATATGGTTTATGATATCAAAAATTTCATCGGATATTGGGTTTCCGAACTCGGAACATAGGTGAGTACGTCTGTGGCTATGGAATGGTTTCTGATTCGGGTCTAATTTTTAGCCCATGCATGGTTTTTTGGTCTCTAATTCATTTGTTACCAATTAAGATTTACAAGTTTGGAAATTCTCAGTTGTAGTGGTTCCAAGTTTGAAAAATTGAAATCGGGCATTAACATTTTGACTGTAGGAGCTGAGAATTAGTTTCCAAATTTATAAGGCATTTTGGCTCGTATGGCTATATGTTAAATTCTTTGCCAAACAGTTCCTAAAAGTGCCTCAAATCACCAATACTGTTTATAAATTTTTTTTAATACATTGTTAGAATTTACAAAAATAAATAGACATCGCTACATAAGTAATTAACTATATACAGGAATAAAAATTACATAGATTCTATTCCGCACATAACATCTTAACTTTATAACTATCTAACACTATATAAAATGATTGTAGTTTGAACAAGAATCTATAGAATATAGATAATACTAATCAAGAAACTATCTATAAACAGGAATAGATTATAATACAATTATATTCGACAAAATACTTGTTATGAATTTTGAGATATGTTTCACAATACCATGTTCGGTCTTCCAAGAGCTGCGGATTAGAAAATATTAGATGCATTGCCAAACAATTTCTTGCCATGTTGATGTTATCCTGTGAATACAGCTTGTTTTCCTTTGGAAAAATCTGTGGACATTACAATATAATAAAATAGGCTGAGTAGGTTAGTAGTATCTCATTGACATAAAAATAGTATAATTTTATGAACTTGATACTTACTTTATCAATCTCTAGGTAATCCAACAGAACATCTTTTACGCACTCAGCTGCGTATAACATTACATAGTTCCAACACTCCCATGTTTTTGCTTGTTTCTTGTATTAATTTATGTGAATGGAAATAAGTTAATAAAATAAAATTGAATTAGTTTAGTAGGTGACAATTGTAGTAATCCAAACCTTGATTTATTTGGATTACATGTAGGTCCTTTTGTACATTAGGATCCTTGAATGCACTTTCCAAAATATCTAAAATGCTTGTAACGAATCCATCCAATATACACGCTTGTCATTCGGAACAATGAAAATCAATCTCCAATGATCCCCACATTGAAGATTTATATAAGTATGCAAGAATATGTAAGTAAGTACGGTTATGTACAATAGTTTAAAAATATAAATCATTACTTCTCAATATAAGGGGCATTGAAGAATTTTTTGTCCTTCCAGGCTATGCATTTCAGTATGTATTATATTTGCTCTTTTTTTGAACACCCAATCCCTTGAGTCATCAACGGACACAAATAGCCTACCCAATCCTCTCTTTTTTATTAGCAAAGTAATACATGTACCTAACACATACAATTTAGAATGTTAGATATGAATATATATTTATTGATATAACTTTGTCAAAAGAGAAATAATAAAAATGAAAATCGCACTTACAAAATAAAGAGGGACATTATTGTTTGGTTGACTCGGTCACACCTAAATAAATCTTCGAATTCACTCCATAATGCAATGACGTCTCGGATTCTTCTAAAAATACATTCATTTCCAAAAAAAGTAAATGTTGAGTTGTGTTGGTATGCCGATATCCAGTCGGACAATACCCAGACAAAATGTGGTGATCCTTTCTCCACTCATGCTCTTGTCGTTTGAGGTTTGGTGTTTTCCCGCTAGTACAATTATTTTTATTGGTATCTGGCTTTTCTCCTTCAAGTGATCTTCCTTCTCCCGATCAACATAAATAAGACACTGAGGTGAAATAATAAATATTCCTTGGGTCGGACCAACCTTCTTGTAATCTCCATTGAGAATTGGAAACACTGCATTGTGTACACACACACACATTCTTCATGAACACCCTTGCGATTCTACCCCCAATTGTTTTGGAGTAATAATGCCTTATCGATTCATAAAAATACCATCGACCACATGTATGGGTATACTATTTTCACCAACCTCCATGTAAAGCTCACATAGTTGAGAACCCCACTTCAAAGAAAAATGTTATGTTACCCATGACCCAAATAGATGTTATTTTTGTTGAAAAATGTTTGCACCTTTTTTTGGCATTGATAAGATAACCTTGTTGGGATTAGCAACAATTGTGAGTCTCAGTAGTACTACATTGTGGTTCACGTCAATGTCACCCAGAGAGTGGTGAAACCCTCTCGATGTCAGGATTTTTGGGTACGACAAGGCCGGTGTGGTTCACTAACTTTCGCATAAAAATCTCCTGTTGATGTAATCGCTTATCCCGGAGAATTTCCTCCTTTTTCAACATGTATATTCTTGAGGGCTTAGCTTTCTCATAAAAATGGACAATTCCAAAAGCCCATTTTTGTGTCACGAATGCACCGACCCCTCTTGCGGGTCCCAGGTGATAGAATTTTTTGGTTACCTTGCACGAGGTGTCGTGCTTACAGGTGGGAATGAAATGACCGTCCATTTGATTTTTTTTAAAAATTTAGCCTACCGCAGTGTGAGATGAAGAACATTATTACCACAGCTTGAGGGGTCACGGATAATCCAAATGTGCTCGAAAATAAACAATGCCAATAAACAACGTACCACTTTTTTTGCAACTTCAATGTCCTCATCTTTGTCAAACTCACCCTTATTATATTTTAATGCCTTGAGATATTGATCACACCGATCTATTTATTCCACATCGATCGGAACAACCGATGTCCTAGTCTCATCCTCAGACATTCCCTTTTTTTCAACTGCTAGTAGAACATATTGTTCTAATTATTCTCTTACCATCTCGAGTGTCGCCAATCCATAACCTCCTTGGCTTTTTCGATGTGGAGTTATGTTCAACATAACATTTCCTGTTTTCTCTTTCCTTGTACCCTACGAGAAACAGAAAACCAGTGTGACATGAACACCACTAATTCTAAATGTAAAACATTTAGATTTGTAGTATGCTAGCATTTTTCTCATTCTCTAAGGTTTTTGTTTTGTGGATCTCCCAACTCTCCTATTGAATATATGTATAAGTTAGTCATGGGTGAACACATTTTATATTCGATTAAATGAAATCTCGAGAAAGAGTGCACTTGTGTTCTCGCCAGCTTTTGGATAAGATCTTCATGGCTATCTTTCATAACTAGTCCATATCGGGGGCATCTATTTCAAAGGGTCTCTATTTTTTTATGAATAAGGAAAATTAAATACGAATGGCATTCCCACTAACAACTATTAGATTAATCATATTAGAACCAACATTTAAACAACTAGGACGGGGTACCCTGCATTCCATCCATAGGATAGCTTTGTATTCCTTTGGAACATCGTGCCAATTATCGTAATAGATGTCCACCCAAGTACGACAGACTTTTCCAACCCAACTTGGCCACTTTGCCCGATTTTCCGACAAAAATCGGCCCATTGTTTTGAAAACCAATGGGGTTATCTCCTTCCTAGTCATTCTCCGTTCCAATGCATTTTTGCAATTCCCACCTCTCTATTCTCTTATTCCTTGTCATCCTCATCAACCATTGTTTTCGTATTTCCATCATTGGAATTTAAAGAAACATCTCGACCCCTCTTCCTTAACATTGGACTACCACTCACCCATTCAATTCAACACATGTAATTCTTTATTAATCCTATTTCCACAAACCCTAGAACAAGTAAAAAACACAACATGCTATACTAACAAACATTAATATATACACAAAACTAATATGGTGGAAAAATTAATGAATGAGCACAAAATGAGAGTATTAAAATAATAAGACCAATATGAACACACAAAATTTAGGGCCATCATTTACTTTAAACCCCCATAACATATAATTACTAGTAAGCACTCTAGAACAAACCATAGCTCCCACTTCATTTTGATTCCAAAATTCTCATTGAAGAACAAACACTAGGTCCGTGTTGCTTTTGAAACAAAACCCTAGCACAAACAGATATTTGAGGAAACAAAGACTAAGCATATATTTGTCTTTGTTTGGGTGATGAATTTGATGAGAAGAAGGTGATGAGGGTTGACTGTGGGTTTTGACAGAGGAAAAAGGTGGAAAACTCGCGCTCAAACTTTGGGCATTTATTACTCCATTCGAAATGTCTTTAATGCTAAAATATCAGCCCTCGCGACATTCATTTCCAAAATCAATTTTTTTTAACCTTAGGTCATTTAAGAGCCAAACATGTTTTGTGTCCGGAAATAGTTTAGCTCTTCATCACGTAAGAGTGGACTAAATTCCGGTCTCGGAAGATGTGTGTGTATATAAAAAAAATCCCAAACAGAGTTCAATTTAAAAATCCCCAATTTGATCAAAAGCCCTAAATTTCCAAATTCAATCCAATTCCAACTGTTCAATCTCAACACTGATTGAGTCAATAATCATGAGTAGGAGGAGATGGGGAGGAGGTAATAAATCATCTCGGAGTCATGCTTCGTTTACTGAGACTGGAGCTTCAGAGAAATTCTCTCATACCAAAGCGGCATAGAGGTATGTCGATGTTCTTAGAATGAGAAAATATACTAATCCAAAGGTCGTATATAGTGCCGATATACATGATTTGTCCCTAGGGTATATCCTACGTTATTTTAGGAATCAGGGAATGATGAAATTACTCACATGTGAGGAGCGTGTACACACAAATGAGGTTATTCAATTTTTCACCAATTTAGGGAAAAACTTTGGAAATAAGGATATAACCTCTGTTAATGGGAAGCAAGTCATTGTCACCAAATATACCAAAATTTCTGTGTTAGGAAATGCATATACCTTGGCTGAGACTTTGGACTGGATAATCCTAAAGGACCCCTAGAGATCTATCATCAACAATAATGGTTGGGAATTAGTGAAGCCACCCCTTATTGCCCCGTAGAAATGGCTAGAAAGTATTTCAGCATGAGAGGGAGTTCAGTTGGACATGCTGATTCGTACGATGTTGGAGTTTTTGTGTGTTAAACATGGACTCGTTTATGACTGGATCGGTATGAATGTGATACCGCCTGATGGCCACGTCCACTATCCAACTATTTGTAATTTGATGTTGTTCTATTATGTGATGGAGGGGATCTCAATTAACTAGGGATATACTATTCTGAAATATATGTTGATATCGGCTGGAACTAAGAAGAATGATTTACCATATGGTGGACTTGTCATTGCTTTGCTAAAGCAGTTCAGTGTCCAACCAGTGTATAGACCTTTGAGATTGGAGTATTATGTCATGAATTGGTTTGCGCACAAGTAGTTGGATATAGGAGATGATGGGAAATGGAAATAAAAGGAGCTAAACGGGAAATGGATGCCGAGTTAGACATGGCCGAGTCATCTTTTACTTGTGAGTGGGATTAAATTTTTAAATATAATATGTTACTCTAATTTTCTATAAATTAATAAGTATGTGCATGTTTACTAATTTTGTTCAGGTGGCCGAGGTGGTTGAAAGAGTACCGTGAGTAAGTACACTGACTACATTTAAAGCAATGTTAGTAAAGCTAATGATGAGTTGGCCCGACTTGAAGCCGGAAAAGCAAAGCTCATTGAAGCCTCGGTTTGCAATTGTTGCTCAATTATGAGGAGCCAATGCTTGACTTTGTCCCAAAAATTTTCGAGAGTGAGCCAGACGCCAAAGATAATGAAGATTTGGTTGAGAATGCTGGATGACAGGTGTCTAAGGAAGAGGCCACTAATGCCACTGAGGATGCAAATACCACTAAAGGTGCAAGGGCCAATGAAGCTGCCGCTGAGAACGTCGCTCGGGAGGAGAGAAACACCAAATATTTAGAAATTTTGATGATTTATGAACAATAAATTTGATGTACTTTTTGGTTTGAAGATAAGGTAATTTGTAACTTTTGGCTTTTAGTACTATTATGTAGTATCTATGTTTAGGAACTCAAGATCTAAGTACTTGCTGGTTTAACGATGTCGATCTAATATCTCATTTAATATCCCAATTTTGTCAATCTAAACCCTATACCCTTACAATATCGATCTAAGCATCTGATTCAATAACCCAATTTTGTCGATCTAAACCCTATATCCTTACAATGTCGATCTATGTATCTCATTCAATAACCCATTTTTGTCCCATGGTATTAGTAAAGACATTTTCCCCCAAGCACTTCCGAGTCCAGAAACTCTTCGACTCTTCGTTTGTGAAGTCCAAACCAAGTTCCAGACTCATAAATAAATCATGCTCATTGAACTTGAAGAGCATGATTTAGCTTCCGAATTCTACTCCCCTTTCTGTCCCTAAGCTGGTAACGGCGAGCTTAATTGACACAATTTTTTTAAGGGTATCCTTTTGTTCCGAGTGAGGAAGTACCTCGGCTCTATACAAATTTACGGCCAGCATGGTTCTGAACTCAGAAAATAATATTGCTCATTTACTTTGAAGAGATAGATACAAGTTCCGACATCTGCTATGATTTTTGTCCCTAAACTGGTAATCACAAGCTCAAGCCCGTCAATTTTTTGAAGGACATATTACTGTTATGAATGAGTAGGTACCTTGGTGCTTAATAAATTTACAACATAAAGGTTTCTGGACTCAGAAATTAAATACATTCAATGAAGTTAATTAGCTTCCAATCTCTGCTCGAAATTTGGCCCCTCATTTCCGAATTCAACTCCATTATCCAGACCCAACCTGGTCTTTGGACTCAATTTATGTTTTAACACAATTTCTACTTCCGAGTTTGTTAAGCTAAATTTGATTCTTTGATGAATACAGAACCAATTTTTTTTCTGGACTAGGCATTCCAACATCGGCTCTTTTATAATAGAGCCGAGCTACTTTCGGATTCGAAAGGAATTGGCCTATATAAAATAATGTCAAACAGGGAACATAAAAATCCCCAATCAGAAACCCTAGGTTCTTCAACTTCCACTTCCGGCGCCAGAAATGTTAAGCCCATACCAATTTAATTTTTTTCCCACGAGAAACACATTTACAATGTCATCATTAAATTAAGGAGGTAGGTGAGCCAAAGGTAAGTCCAAGGCCGGTAGTTTGGGGAGCTCTAACTCCACTAAAGTGCAAAGGGTTAGGTTTGTTTCCGCTCAAGCCCAAACAAGGTACGATACTTTACGCCAAAGCGGAAAATTGCTATATTGCTACATTATATACTTAAATGCCTATCATAGCATAGGTTTAGCGGATCCGGTCCTTAAGTTTGATGGCCAACATGTACTAAATTTTTTGACATTAAACGAACCATCCCACTTTGATGACGTTTGTCAGTTTTATTGCAATTTACACGAGGTAGAGATGGGTGATTATCATACGAGGGTAACTGGGTTCATCATTGACATTAGTCAATGGATTATTAACCAGCTATTGGAGTGTCCATACAAGGGTC
>JAULKJ010094595.1:0-15669 GCA_032355405.1 Rubia balearica | reverse complement strand
GAACAAATAAAAATGTTTAGCACCATCTAGGATAACTGCTTACTCTAGCAAACCGAACTTCAAGTTGATCTAGGAGAGGAAACTAAAATTTTCATTTTGAACGATGCATACACTTCCAAATGTGTTAGTATAAGAAAATATCTTCCAATCAAAGTGAATGAAAAAATTATGGAAATTCGACGAAGTCACAAAGATACATTCACATGGACTGTGCAGATATGGGAGACGTTAATCAAAATATAGAAACCCACTCTCTAAATATCAACCATTCGATCAATCGAATTAAGCAAAAGCAATGTAACTTCACTAGTGATAGGCAGAAACCGATCGAATAGGAGGTTAAAGCATTGCTCCATATTGGTATTTTAGAGGGAGTGACTTATTTAAAGTTGTTGGCAAACCAATGATGGTGAGAAAGGCAGATGCATGTTGGGAAATGTGCATAGATTTCATGACCAAAACAAAGCATGTCCAAAAGACTCCCATCCTTTACCTGAAATCGACCATTTGATGGAAGCGATATTAGGGTATGAAGTCCAAGCATTCTTGGATGCATACAAGGGATGCCACTTGATAATATTGAATCAGAATATACGGAGAAGAAAACTTTCAAAACAAGATTTGGAGTGTATTACTACGTGAAAAATCCATTCGGCCTAAAAAGTGCTAGCGCAACATATTAAAGAGAAATTGACACAACATTTTGCAATCAAATAGGAAAATTTTTTAAGCTTATATTGACGACATGGCGGTCAAAAGCAAAAAGGTGTGTGAATTTGCACATGACTTGAAAGAAACCATGGATACATTAAGCGTAATTGGCATGAAAATGGACCCCAAGAAATGCATAATTGGAGTGAGTGCAGGAGCATTTTTGGGGTACAAGGTATCCTAAAAAATAGTTGAAGATAACCTAGAAAAGATACAAGCAATAGTCGAACTCCCTCAACCGTGAACAGTTAAAGAATTGTAGGTGTTGATGGGATCCCTTGCATCACTTAGCAAGTTTGTCTGGAAATTTGTGGAAAATATTTCCCATTGTTCGACATAATTAAAAGGGCCAAGAAGTTCAGCTGAAATAAGGAAATTTAGAAAGCGTATGGGTCGTTGAAAGAACAGCTAGAAATGTTGCCAACGCTAAAGTCGCCAATGCCAAGAGAGACTCTATTCATGTATCTGGAAATTTCAAGGAAGGAAGTGAGTTTGGTCTTGGTGTGTCAAGATGGGCAAAGATAAGTTCTTGTGTGTTACATCAGTAGGATACGGCAAAGTGTAGAAAGGGCGTACTTATCGATCGAAAGATTAACCTTTGCATTAGCCAACTAAACAAGGAGACCACGAAGCCATTTTTTTAATTCATAACATAATATCATGAGCAAGCCACAATCATCTAGCAAAATGACTATAGGGCACTTGAATTAGGATAGTACGAGATCCAGTTTCAGCCGCGAACTGTAATCAAGGCCGAAGCCGTAGCAGATTTCATCGCTGAAATGAAAAACGTAGAAGTAGAAGAGGCAAGTACACTAGAAAATCTTTGAATAGACAAAGGAAAATAAAAGTGCACCGACATCACATAGCAATTGTTCGTTGTTGGGGTGTCTAGAAAAGAAGATTGCGGCGCAATATTCTACTAGTAAATCCAGATGGGGAAGAACATAGATACTCACTTCTTCTTTTTTCCACTCACAAACAACAAAGCTTAATACGAAGTACTGATACGTGGGTTATACCTTACAATTATGATGAAGTTTAAGAGCATTAAGTGCTTTAGCGATTCAAAGATAGTGGTCCAGCAAATGCGTAGAGATTATGAGGTGCGAGAGGAGTAGTTGATAAAGTATTTAAGGAGAGTTTACCAGCTTATGGGTCAGCTTTAATACTTTTACATTCAACATGTACCAAGAAGAAAAAATACCAAGGCAAATGCCTTAAGTAAGCTAGCGACAGCTGGCCTCAATTTGTTGTTGGGACAGAACGATGTGAATGTAGAGGTCATACCAGTCAGATGTAGGGTCACAAAAACTGTCCCAACTGTCCAGACAGAAGAATCAAATGGGATAGCGCTATGAAGGGAGTACTTCAAATTAGGAAAATTGCCAAAAAAATAGAATACAGGTCAAAAGCATGAATTAAGATCGCACAACTATTTTTATTGAGGGGATCTTATACAAAAAAAAGTTTCCAATCTGCATGGATAAAGTTTACAGAACCATCCCAAGCAAACAAAATCATGAAAGAAGTTCATTAGGGATTATGTAGGACACATCAAGGATCTTGGAAAATCGGGGAGAAGATAATTCGAGGAGGGTATTCATGGCCAACAATGTTTAACAATTCGTAAAGTTTGTGTTAAAGTGCAAAATTAATGCAAAATTACTCTTGAGTTCTCTTCTTAAGAAACATCTCACCTTTACAAATGGTAACTCACAAGTTTAGAGTCATCCCATTATATACGACATATCTCCAAGAGACTCAATCATCGTATCAATTTTTCCATCAATGAGAAAATCATCAATTCAAAGACATAAATGGCATGGTCATTTTTCGTGTCCCTTGGAGTATACGCATTCATCGAACTCATTGATTCAATATCATTGGCTAAACAACAATTATTTTGGTCAAATGATGGGTCATTTAGGAGCATTAAGCTTTTCATATTGCTCTATTCAGATTTTAATATCTAAATCTCCAAATAACCACTTAGGTCTATTAGATGTACTTCTAGCTTTCACAAAGCCTCGATATCAACCCTGGACTTATTCTCACGTCTTGAGAACACCCATCAAGTACACAAATATACTTACTAATTGTTGAAATCTACTAGTGCTCTAGTAATTTGCACTCATGAGGTAGATCAATCTCTCCATTGATCATCGCTTTCCACAAACATCATTTCATGGAATCTCGTATCCTTCGTTGGTTTATCTTCGATCCCTAACGATTCCATCTATAAACTCTTAAGTCCATTTAAGATAAATCAGGATCTCTATTAGAAATTTCTGCAAAATACACTTTCCATCAAGATGTATTTCTAATTTCCGTATCTTATTTCTTGTGAATCTCAAGAAATTGATAGCACTTTTTAACACTAAGCACATCTAGTAAAGATAATGTTTAACCATTCCTTTTACTAACTTCGCAATAAGCTAAACCCCATATTCGAAAGAACTTGAAGGATGGCTCTATGAAGATTTTTCTTTTCCTCCTTCTTGGTTTATCTTATTGAAAGATCGCCAACCAACGTAAGGGCTCCCCCACATCGCTTTGATAATTTCTAGCAACCACCACATTTAGTTGGTGTAAGTACATAAGAATAACCTTGCAAAAAATCCTATACTGTGAATCACATTCACCAAAGGATTCTATGTATCCGCCGTCATAGCCATATATAGCCACAAATGGTTTCTATGCATATCATAAGTGGTTTCGTTAATTTTACGTCTACCACTTTGGATAACATTATTTTGTCCACCTCAGTAACTTGTACAAGTCTCGTTTGTTCAAATTTGAATCAAACACTAGGTTCTTACCCAAAATTTCTTTTAGGGATAGTTCCTTTCAAATGGAATTAGAGATCACTAAACTTTCCAATCTCAATTAACCATTCATCCCATCATAATTACTATCACAACCAATGTAGTATCAAGTAATCAAGGATTCAGTTAACTATCCAATTTAGGGATTTCTCCGATATCCCTTATGGCGCGGATTTTCCCAATTCTATGGGGTACAATGTGTGGTTACTAACTCCACACAAATTTCATACACATATTTAAGTCAAATTTAAGTACAATGCATTTGAATTTCAGACTTATCAAATCAAGTTTGAGTGCCTTCGTGCTCAAACCATTCGAGCCAGTTGCTCAACTCGAGTTTGAGTTCGCTCCTCGACTTGATTTCAAGTTTACCCTCTCGGGTTAAGTTAAAGTCCTCTCGACTTAAACTGAAATTTTCTCAACTCGAGTTTGAGTTCTTACATTCTCGACTCGATCCACTCGATTTAAGCCTCTCATGACGACTTTTCATCTCGAGTTATTCATATCAAAATTCATATCATCATTGAATTTTTAGATTTTCATCTTCCCCCACATTGGGTTGATTTATTTTAACCAAGTTCCTCAGAACCTCGTGTCTTGGGTTCCTAGGCCAAATGTCTTAGGATTATCTTATCTCAAAATTCTTAGGTATTTCAAACAAAATGTAGAGATTCGACCAAATGTCTCGGGATTTCCAATCTCACAATTGTTATGTTTCTCAACCAAAAAACTAAATATTTGACCAAAAGTCTTGGGATTTCCAATCTCGAGATTCTTAGGCTTGTCAACCAAATTTTGAGTCTTTCCCAACAATTCTTAGATTACAATTAATCAGAATTCTCAGCATAGTCACGACAACTAATGCTTAAGGGATTATGCCATGGTTCGCAAGAACCAACACCCTAGACAAAGTTATAAACTAATGTTTTCACGTTCATATTTTCTAGGTCATACACAATAACCAAAATATGTTGGACTTCTGAGCATATATACATGCTCCTTTTTGTGCAATCAAAACTGTCAATACTATCACGAATAGTCAATTAATTTAAATCCACACTTATCGACCCGGGATGGTGATTACTTCCTTTTCACAAATCAACAAATATCGTTGGTTAAAGAGACAAGATTCTGGTAAACATAACCAGTATCCAAGTTTTCAAACTTTGTCCAGATAGAAAATCCAATAAGATTTTTCCATAGTTCAAGAATTTAATATTCTGTATACCTTTTACTCAACATATGATATCATGAATCATTCATGACTCTTGAAAATTACAAGATAGATTAAAACCACATAATCACATGCAAATCATCAAAATGATAAACAAATTAAGATTTGAATTCATGTAATAAATGTACACCACGTGGGATTCTTCATTTTCGCATAAAGCTTAATTTTTGCAATCAAGCTTAATTTTTCATTTTTCGCATAAAGGTTAATTTCCATATGCAAGCTTAATTCACAAAATGTGCACTTAGATATTCAATAACTCTGTTCTCACATGAATGAATTCGAGTCTTGAATCAATCAGATATATATTATATTGCGATCAATTAGCACAAAGCTCAAGAAAGTAAAATAAATCCATAGAACTTGAGTATTCATGTACGAATACTGAATCCCACATATTAATCATGTACCATACTTCCATTTAATAAGATATTAATCTTGGTTGACTAATTTAGTAAAGTCAATTACCATAACTTTAATCACAACCAAAAATAAATTATACTGTCATTTGGCAAAGTTGTTCACCAAAACTTCCATTTATGATCGTTTGATTTAGTAAAGAATTAAATCAACATAAATGACAATATCATATTGCCTTGGTCATATACGGCATCATATCAAAGGAGGAGACAGTTAGGTACTCATTGCCAGTTCTAGTTCTACACTCCACAACACGATCAGTACACTAGATCACATACAGTACACTAGATCACATAGCAAGCTTGCCACGTTCATACCATATGCTCGCCAAGTCACCAATGCGTACATACCAAAAATTTTCTCGTTAAATATATGTACACATTTAATATCACATATAAAGATTATACAAAATATTTTCAAAGCAATATACAATGAATTGCTTGAAATGATTATGTTGAATTTTAAAAAATTCACAATAAATTTTTGATGCATATATATACTTGAATGCAATTAAGCATCCAAACAATAAATTTCCAAAGCATATATACTCGAATGCAATTAAGCACCCAAACAATAAATTTCCAAAGCACATATACTTGAATGCAATTAAGCACCAAATAATAAATTTCATAAACATGCAATCACCAGACATGCACTGTTGCAGCTATCGATATAGATGATGCATATTGCACGGCTACAGCTACCGATATAGATTACGCACATTGCTCAATGCAATTAGTAAGGCATGCAAACATTAGCATGCAAGTATAAAGTGTTAACCAAAATTATTTATCGACATAATACGGCATGCAATTATGTACACCAATTAAGCACACCCATTAACCCATTAAGCATACAATTTTGGCATGCAATGGAGCATTCAACTTACAAGATTATACTTTGCAGTTTTACACATTTGATCAATTTAGGCATATATATGACACTAGCATACAATGCAAGCAATCAATATCACGCGACATATAATTTTGCAATTTTTTATCAATATCAGTAAGCAGTATAATTGTCCTTCGACTTTAATTCGAATCAATATAGCTCAAAAAAATCATTCGCTTCAAGACTGTTGGACATATATTGATTTTATCATGCGAAAATTAAATAATGAAAATTGACAATTTACATATGCTAGAATAATAAATTTTTATTAATTATTCAGCCACACAATCCGAAAGCTTAAATTACAAATAATTAAAGCACACATGCTATATATTAACAATAAATAAATTGTGTTTCAAGCAAAACAAGGTGATGGAGTCACGAGTAAACTCGTTTCTCTTAAAACAAATGAGTCCCATCGTGGACATCGTTCCCTAAGATAAAACCATTGAAGGTAATAATTAACACATAAGAGTTATCTCGGATTCACGCAAAGCCTGAACTACTATGACCTTGACAGACATAGCGACAAACGAAGACTTCAAGAAAGAAGGGATAAGACTCAAGTTTAGAAGAATGATGGACTTGAGAATGGTACAAGATTTCTGTTTGACATAGAAGCTTTATTTACCGTTTTAGAGACACTATTTACGGTTGTCTAAGAGACCCTAAGGGAAAGATACGGTGAAAGATCTGATTCCCATAATTAGAGGAAATATTCTCCAACCACCAAATATTTTACAAATATTTGAATAGATTTTGGAAAGATAAGAATATCTCATATTCCTTATCATGATTAACCGTTTATCAAATCTCATATATTCCACGCGTGATTCCAAGAATTTTTGTTAAGCATTTTGGGCTTTGTAGAGACTTCCACATGATACATACGCATTTTGGACAGTCAAAAACCACGAAACTCAATACGTGCGAATCTATTTCCACCAAAGTTTCCATTGCAAGAGTTACTCTTTGACCATCTATATCTCATTCACCGTTTATCTGTTTTGAGAGTTGAAACAGTCAATTTTATAGTGCTCGTAGAGGAGAATCCAAAAACGATGCCCACTGATCCTAATTATCTTCGAGCCCAACTCAAAACGAAACCCAAAAATTGACAATATTCAACTTGTTTTACAATCATTTTCCAACAAGTCCTCCTCCTTTAGATTTCTTCTTTAGTTTATCTCTATGCTGAAATTACTTTATAGGTCTCATGAATTTTGGGTGCTCTGAAAACCAATCTGTGATTTTTTTTTGCACAAGATTATCTCAAACTCATCCAGGTTTCTTATTTGTCAGTGACGCATTCACCTATTCTTTGTAAGCGTGTCTATATATTGAACTAACAATGGAGTCTCTTTACCAGTACGTGTTGTCACTTGCTCTGGCGCTCATTTGAACGAAAACACTTTCAAAGTACCTTCTTTGATCATGTCTTTAATCGCAACCAATTAAAGGCGGTTCCGAGAACCGCCTTTAAAAATACCGATTAAAGGCTATTTTTTAACCGCCTTAGATAGGGCGGAGGAACCTCCTTTAATCGGTTCCTAGCTCGGAACCGGTACTCTTTCCCTCGACCCTGGACATGTTTTCCGAACTCGAAAGACATATTAAAGGTTGCCTTTAACTTTCAGGAAAAATTGGCTTTCATTAGCTCCTGACTCGGAACAACGGTTTCCTCATTTGACCAATGTCCGAACTCGGAACACTATAGGTTCCTCATTCGGCCATTCTCCGAACTCGGAACACTATAGGTTCCTCATTCGGCCATTCTCCGAACTCGGAACACTATAGGTTCCTCACTCGGAACCGGAGATACTTATGTTCTGAGTTCGGAACAATTTTCGGCCTAAAGCATAATAAAGAAAATTTGGCTTACGAGCTCGGAACTTCATATGGCTCCAATAGTCAAAATATGAATTTCATTCATTTTCCCGGCTCTAAATAGGCCTCATTCACTAGCAACAATTGTAACCCAGTATATGGTTGTTCTACTAAATAAAAAAACTATAGAAAAACTAAGTAAGAAATAATCTATAGATAGAAATAGAAATCAACACAATTCTATTCCAAACTTTTACATCTCACTAATTCATGTAATTCATGTTAATCTACCAAGTTTGGGTTACCAAGATTTGTTAAGCGATTGAGAATGAGATGCTTTGACAAAAAATTCCTCGCGGTGGTGATGTCTACTTTGGAATAGGGCCTTGTTGCCTTTGGAAGAATCTGCGATTAGTAACTTAGTAACAAATATTATAGTTGTGATTGAGAAGTTATTAATGTTTTTTATAGGCATATGTATAATTACCTTGTCAATCTCAAGTGAATCCAACTTTATGCCTTCAATGCACTCTATTGCATACAACATGACATAGTAACCATACTCACATGTTTGTGCTTGTTTCTTGTACTGATTGAAGGGAACATTGAATTTGTAACGTCTAGTAACATGTAATGAAATCCCGCCATAAAAAACTACGCAATTGTTGCATAGTATACCTTGATTTCGACCACCTCCAAATTGATTTCAACATCTTCCCTTGCGTCCTTCATGGCCGACTCCAAAATCCTGACAAATGTCTCGGATGGTTAGAAGTGTAATGGATCCATCCAATAGACACGCTTTTTTTTCCAGAACAATAATGATCAGTCGTCAATGATCCCTGAAAAGAAAATGATATTATTTTTTATTAAACTGCGGAATTGATGTTCGTAGACATAATGAAGACATTTACTATAACCTTTCAATGTATGGTGCAATGAATAATTTCTTATCCTTTCTCCCAACGTTTTTACTAATGTAGTCGATTTTCTCTTGGTTTGTACAACCAATATCTTGAGTCATCACCAGGCACATGTATCCGGCTCATCCCTTCTTTTTATTAAACATGAAATACATGTATCTTGAAATTAAGATATTTTCAAATTAGTTGTAAATAATGATGTGACAAATAATAATAAAAATGAATAAAATATGACAAAGTATTACTTACAATATGTACATGGACATAAGCATCTTATTAACTTTCCCACATTCCCAAAGGTCTTCGAAATCACTCCACATCGCTATTATATCTCTCTCGCCACTAAATATGCATTCGTTTCCCAAGAATGCGTAAGTTGAGTTACTTTCATGAGCTTGAAGCCAATTGTAGAGCACTCATACGAAGTGCGGTGAGTCTTTTGGGACTTGTGCTCTAGAAAGATGTGGTCGGGTATTGCTTGGTGTTGTTTTGCCCAGTTTAGGTGTCCTATGGACTGGTTTAGGTGTAGGTTGGACCGGTTTAGGTTTTGTTGGCCGCTTGACTTTCAAATGCCGATCCTTTATAGGATCGGCATATATTAGTCGATGCGGCCACAAAAGAAACATTCCACGAGCGCATCCTACATTCTTGTATTCCCCTTCGGGAATTGGCAACAGAGCACCCTTCACTAATGTCTTCTTCAAAGAAACTCTTAACAACCCTTGGGCAATCGGTATGGTGTGATGATGTTTCATTAACTTGTACAAGACTCCATCGGCTACGTGGATTGGTCTACCATCTATGTCTTGATCAATGTAAAGCTCACGCACTTGTGAACCCTACATCGCATCAATTTCATTTTTTTAACATCACACAAACTATTTTATTCATTATTTGTTAAATTTTGCATGCATATCTTTTTGTCACTAGCGAGAATGACCTTGTCACGGCTGTCGACTTTGTCTCTATGAAATGCAACGTTTTCCTCCCTATCCACCTCAATATCTTTCAAAGAATGGTGCGATCCTCTTGATGGAGGAGTCCAATGGGGTTTCAATCATCTAAATTCTTGGGAAGCTTGAATCGGGTGTGTTGGATCAACTTCCGGATTAGAATGTCTTAAGTTTGAATTCGTTTTTCTTGCTCAAGTGTGAGTTTTTACAACGTATGGACCCGCGATGGTTGCTCATGACCATAGTACCATGTAATTCTGAATGTCTCATGTTGGTTCAATAACTCATCCACTGCCTGCACAGGTCCCGGATGGTCGGGTTTGTTGGTATCTGCGAAGAATGTCCAGCTAGAATGTAGGTATGAATTCCCCCTCCAGTGCATCATTCTTTAATTGTTCCTAAGTATTATAATAAATGAAAAATAAAAATAAATTCAAGAAGGGTTGTAAAAGATGGAAACAAAAAACATTTAAAGGGTTTACCACTCGCGCCACACCTTCTTTTTCGGCTTCCTTCTCGTGTTCACCCTTCTTGTTTTGTTGGCCTTTGAGAAATAGATCACACCACTCAATATCATCGACATCCAATGGTTGTACTGTATTCCTTGCCTCCTCTTCGGTCATCCCTACATCGATTTCCATTTGAACATCTATTTCTAGACGTTCTTTCACGAATGTAAGTGCCGTCAATCCATACCCACCACGGCTCAATCGGTGAGGCATTAAATTCGAATAGGCAACTCGTTGTTTTTCTAACCTCATACCCTATGTTAGGGTGTTAGAGACATGTCATCACTAAAGACGTGTAAATCTAAATTATCTTTAAAAAGTATTCAAATAAACTAACGTTAGAGTCATTCTCGAGAGCCCTTCTCTTGTGGATCTCCCAACTATCCGGTTAAATGTGTGTGTAAGCTATCCAAGAGCGATCACCTTTCTCCGTAGAAAATATGTAGTCTCTTGATAGATAGAGTGTATTTTTGTTCCCGCCAACTCTTGCACATCATTGTTTTTTCCTTCCTTCTAAGAAATGTCATATCTGTAGCATCTATTTCGAATGTTCTCTATGAGGATTTATAAAGATGGGAGTTAGAATAAGTTAGGGATAATTTTTAGAATAACAGTTGAGGAAATAAAGGGGAAGAACTTATTCACGCAAATAACGGTATACCTTGCACTTCATCCATAAGGTCTCCTTATATTCGGTGGGCACCTCATGCCAACTATCGTACTTTATGTCCACCCTTGCTCTACAAACCTTTGCAACCCAACTAGACCACTTTGCACGCTCCTCGGACAAACAATTTCCAGGCTTATTGAAAACCAATTAGGTTAACTCTTTTCTAGCTAACTTACGTTCTAAAGTTCTACAATGTGTTTTCCCTATTCCTACCTCATCGGATCCATCATCGTCCTCCCAAGCATGTTTTTGTGTAGCCGGGTGGCTACTATGTGATTTTGGGGTAGTATTATCACGAGTCCTTTTCTTAGACATCAAGTAATTTAAATCCAAAAATTCATGAAAGATAGTTTTAGAATATAGTTTGCGAAGATATTAAACCATGATTAGGTTTTTTACTAACCCAAAGGGAATTTTTCGCTTGATAATAAACCATGATTAGGTTTTCAATACACAATGTATTGAACCAAAGTCACAATCATTAATTTTTCACAACATAAGAACAATAAATCTTCAAACCAATGAAAACCACTAAAAATTGCATACCAATCTAAAATCTTGAAGATGAGCACCAAATAATTTAGGGTTGAAAAGAGTAACCTTTACATCAAACAAGAGGAAACACCATTTTAATAAACCCTTGCTCACCATCAATTTCCCATAGCCCTCTCAAAGAACAACCCCTTATAAAATGAGAAAATGAGATGAGCACAAAATAAGTTAGATGAGGAAATTAGGACTTGGATGAGTGAAAACCTACCTTGAATCATCACCTCATGGAAGGTTGGTTTTTGGATGAGGAAAATGGAGAACGTGGGTTTTTGTTGTATTTGTGAGGGAAAAGGTGAAGAAACACACGGGTTTTCAAAGGGTATTTAATACCCTTTTGAAAACATGCATTTACTCTTATTTTTTCCCGGAAAGAGGGTGTTCCGAACTTGAAAACCCATCGTCTCTTTGGAAAAAATAAGGGAACTAGTTCCGAACTTGGAATCGATTTTAGTATATTAAAAAATCATCTTCCTCGACCCAAACCCTCCGCATTCAAAAAACCCCAAATTCCAAACCCTATAAAATTTCATTACATCCAAATTCTACCCACCGATTTCCCATTCACCGCACAATGTCGAGGCCAAGATACACGAAGAAGAGTAGTGGGGCAGCAAGCGACCGGAGTCACCTTTGTTGAGATAGAGGTATCCCAATGGGTTTTCAATGCAAAAGTGGAGGAAAGGTATGTGGAATTCTCGAAGCGTAAGGTTATTAATTCAAAAATTATTAGTGCTTTATCGGTACAAGATTTGTGCTTGGAATATTTGTTAAAGCGTTTTAGAGATCACCTTGTGGAGACATTGTTGTGTTTAGAGGAAAAAGTCCATGTTGATAAGACAATTGAATTTTACTCCAATTTGGGGCAAAGAGTGAACAATCGTGATAGTAAAAAGGTTAATAGGAAGCAAATTATAATCAATAATTATACAATGTGTGAAGCTCTCGGTAGCTCGTACCCATCCCCGAATGCATTTAACCTCTTACAAGGACATGGCCCTATAAAAATCTACCACTAACAGAGTTGGCCATCCATCACAGAAACCACCCCAATTGACCTTGTACTCATGGATAGGAAATATTTCAATAGATCGGGAAGCTTCATAGCCCAGTGGATAGCTATGGCATAGGTGTCTTGAGTATAGAGCAGAGGCTAATATATGAGTAGGTGTGTTTGTATGTTCTACCCACGGGGAGACATACTTATGTGCCTATCACTGGGAACCTTATGCTTTTTTACTATGTGATGAAGGGTGTCAAAATTAACTTCGGTTATACCATTTGGATGAGTATTCTCAAGGGTGCAAAAGCAAAAAAGAAGGATCTCCATTACGGTGGCTTGATCACGACGATGATCGAGAAGGCCATTGTCCAACCCAAAGACCGCCCACTCCGCTTAGAGTTCTATGACGAGGCATGGTTTCAACATAAGGGACTTGAACTCGGGTTTGACGATAAATAGAAGATGAAGTATGTTCTGGGACAGGATGCGAAGAATGCCAAAAGGGCAAGAGAGGAGGAACGTGACATAGGCAAGGGATCGGGATCTAGTAAGCAATTATTATTAATGACTCATTTGCATATAATTTCATTTTTTAAAATTCATGCTAATTCTATATTTTCCCCTTTACATTTGTTTACTAGGTTCGAAGAGCAGTTAAAAGACCACTTTAGGGCGCTACCTAAATTGCCTCTGTTGAGATGTTGAGGAGACAATGAACATGTTAGCTAGAGCGGATGCACAATAACAACGATTCTTTGAGTGGATGCAAGGATGAAGAGTCACCCACCTTTGATTCGATGATTTCGGATAGTGATTCTAATGATGAGCCTAGGGTGGACGACGGTGGAAACCAAGGGTTTGACCATGAGTAGGAGATTGAGAAAATGAACTAAAAAATGTTTGATGTAATCATCACGATGTTCATACAATGCTGTATTATTTATTTAAGTAAGGGAGATTTAGGAGTTGTTTGAATTTGGATTAATTACTTTGAATTTGGATGAATTTGGATTAATTTCTTTGATTTGGATAAATTTGGATCTACCATTGTGAAAATGGATGATTTAGGATAAATTTGGTTGTATTGTGTTTTATTTGGAGTGAATTTGTAGAATATAATTCTCCTTGGATGCAGAGAAGTTTGAAATTTGTGTGAAAATTTGGCCATTAGTCTGGACTAAATTCCGAGTTCGAAACAGGATCTTCCATTTTGGCAAAATGGTGAGGATCCTATTCCGGACTCAAAACAGATGAAGAGGTTGAAAAACATAAGGGGCCGAATCAGCTTCCTCACACGAAAACTTCAGTTCCGAGCTCAGCCCCTTTGTCAGGGCCAAATCTGTAAAATAAAATAAAAAAGCTCTTTTTTTAGGGCCCATTCCTGTTCTGGACTCTGAATTAGTTCGGCCCCAGAAACATGAAGAGCCAATCTACATGTTCCTGTTTTGGAATAGGTACTTCGGCCCTTAACAATTCGGGAGACGAGTTAGTTCTGAAATCATAATTACCAATTCTGTCTTTCACAAAAGAAAGGCCAAACTAGTTCCAGACTCAGAACTTACGAACTATATAAAAAAACCCAAAAACAGAGTCAGCCATTCTCATTCCTCTTACTACACGAACCCTATTCCCAACTCTCTGCTTTGAGCCAATTTAACACTACTCTAACCTTCAATCAACTGCAGTACAAGTCTCAAAAAAAAGGTGACATTCCTCGTTCTTAATCGACCGGTAATAATCTCGGGTATGATAGTGTTAAATTTGTCTCATTGCCCGCACAATCTAGGTATAATATTTTATGTGAGTTGGGAAAGTTGCTTGATTGCTACATTGTTGATTTCAATGAGCATTTTAGAATTGTATTAACCGATCAATTGTATAAATTTAAGGACCAATATGGGGAACGTTTGTTAGGGTGCAATGAGAATTCGTATTTTGATTTATGTTTTCAATTCTATAGAAATTTAAAAGTGGTTGGTGGTGATTACACAAATAAGGTTGGGGGGATTGAGATTCCACTTAATGACTGGATATTGAACAAAGCCCCAGATTGCCCTAATAGGAACCCCTAAAGTGTGTTTCCAGAAAACATTGATGGTCCATTAAGTGATTGCTACTTTAGGGGAAAATGACCTCTACTCGTTGATTACCCTTACATTGACCCTATCGAATGTAGTGTTTGGTATTTCGGGGGAGATGCAAGAGATTTGGGTAAGCCAAAAAAATTAGCCTCAAAATTCTACCCATATATACCCGTATAGTCTATGAGATAATTGCTTGATCCTTAGTTCTAACATCCAAACACATCACTAAGCCTACTTACAGCACATTAATGTTTATTTGATAGTGGAGGGTCGAAAAATAAACCTCGGTTCGACTATACTAGGGAATATGCTTTATGTTTGCACATCTACTAGGGTAAGGAAGAGTCTCCCATACGGGAATTTGATCACAAAAATATTGAGGAAGGTCGAGGGCATAGTAATCGCCGATAAGGAGAAGGCATAAAAGTACTTTGAGAAGACCTACTTCGAGAATAAGAGGTGGGTGTTGGTCAATGGTAAATGGTGGTAAGTTACTTAATTGTATTTCTTACTTTATATTGACATTTCTTCAAGTTAATAACATATCTTTATACATATTTATGCCTATGTTTTCAACATTTGTAGATTAGGAAAAATCAAACTTTAGAGGCGTTCGAGATTACTACAAGTGGGTGAGGAAGAAGTTCACCGCCATGAAGGCTAAGATCTTGAAGATGGAGAAAAGACAACGAGCATATGAACATCATCTCGCTGCTACCCGCCGCCCTCACTTTTAGAGGCCCATGTTCACGGGTGATCTTGAGGATGGTTTAGGGTCGCACCTTCCTTAGAACATAGCGGAGAATACGAGTAAATGCAGCAAAGTGATCATCCCTAGGATCTTGAAGATACTGAATAACGGAATTCACCGTAAAAGCAAGATCTGGATGAGTGATGGTGAGATACTTCAGAGCACCAACCAATGACCGATAAAGAGTAGGATTGGTAAACTTCCCACTGGTACTGCTGTGAAGCTGAGAATGCGGAAGAAATGGTATAGAAACGGCACTAGCATCAGTCATCCCAGCTCTACGGAGAATATCACGAGCATACTTGGCCTGGCC
>JAULKJ010094386.1:0-15675 GCA_032355405.1 Rubia balearica | reverse complement strand
CGGCGGACGGTGGTTCGGCGGTGGCGGGTGGTGGTTCGACGGCGGCGGGGCAGCGGTCCGGCGAAGTCAATGCCGGAAATGGGGTCTGGGGGTTATATTGACACTTACATTAACTAGTTAGGATTATTTTTGCACTAAAAATTATCTGAGTGTTATATTGACACTCATGTCAAGTAGGTAGGGTTATATTGACACTTTTCCCTAATAACTTTGTTGTACATCCTCAAACTGACAGTAACAGAAATGAACGCATGCGAGAACCATATCAAGACTTCCACACTACATTTAACAGCACAAAGACGCGTTAACTTAATTAAAATAAGGTGAGTGAAATAGATTGAAAGATGGAATCAATAAACTAATGATATCGTGGTTAATCATATCGAGAGATTAGTCTTATTTCCACTTTCAGGAAATTGAACAGATGGTAACATTAATAATTTTAATATTATAAAAGCACGCTATAACAAATGTAATAAAATTTGATGAAATCATTATCAATATATATTGTTGAAATCGATGAGCGCACACCTCATATGATAGAACGACTTCAAAACTAACACCACTATCAATGACTGTAAATTGGTTATTCGACGACAGTTTCGAACCGCATCCCTGACACCACTGTTGGTCAATTCCTTCGTATTACACGCCATTTTAAAGGCTAAACCATGATGCAGTGATGCACTGTGGTACTTTAACCATCGTAGTATGTTACGGTATTGGAAGTGTTAATGTTTGTTGCTCCGATATCGGGTCATGTCTCAAAAATGAGAAGGCAGCTGGAATTGCTAAACCACCGGTTCTGATTTTGGGAATCCATTCGGCACTCAAGCATCAGAAGTAGGAAGGCTAATCGATTCATTTCATTTGGGACATGCAGGTGTCGGTTCCAAAATTGGAACTGAATTCGCTTTATTATGAATAAACGAACAATAAATTTTTATACGAACCGTCTTTAGAGGTCAGATCATATCTAGGAAATTATAGCCATTTTTTAATTTTACGAATCAAGAGCAAAGATTCATAGCGAGGCGCCTATAAGCACTGATACATGTTTGTTCTCCAAACAAAAATAAAAACATATTTATTTAGTACTCCTAAACAAAGACAAAATCAATTTCTATAACAATCACTAGAGGAAAAAAATTGAAATATAACTTCTAGTATTGAATGTAAAATAACAAAAGAACTTCCTATATTGAATCTAAAATTAACAAAAGAAAATGACATAAAATTAGTTTTAATGGACATGTTGATAAAGTCATTATTCAACTTGTTGTGTGAATCGTGACCTCAACTTCAATAACGGGTTGGGAGTGGCGGAATGGTGAATGGTGTTGTCATCGTATTTTGACATATATTTGGGAGGTTATCTAACATATTAAAAAAACTTTCCAACTTATTAATATATTTACCATGTGAACATCAATTGGTCGTGAAGATATTCAATAGCGTAAATGTAATAATATGACCCGAATGAAAATCGTACCGCGCTTTCCATCCATAATTCGTTGTCATACTCCCATGGCACCCAATGTGAATTACGTTTGGAACTATCACGTATTCGGTTGTTGGTCTTTTTATTTGCTACCTTGTATGAGCATAATTTCACCAAAACAAACTCCAGCAAAATACACATCACATTTGAGCAATAAACCAAGCAATACCGAGTGTTTAGGGTTTTGAGAAAATACCATTTTCCCCCAAAAAGAATGAAGGACTGAAATTTTACAGCAAAACAAATTAACGAAATGTGAAGCTCTAACATGGGATCCTCCATTCACTCCACATTACACAGGTTAACCGAAAAACCTACCCGAGCAAATCTTTCTTGAAATATGAAACCTTGAGAGATGATTAAGTACCTTTGAAATAAATTTGACTATCCTCCCTTGTTATGAATTTATGTAATCAAAGCAAAGGATTTATGTGGTGAAGAAAAATTGTATTGGTTCAATGAGTGTCTAGATGGGTAAGAGGGGTATAGGAGATGCATGGGGAGACCTTGTCGATTTGGTGGGTGATGGTTGCCACTAAATAGAGAAAGAATGTTGTCTATAACGTTATTAGATGGTTACTCCATTGTGCATCTATGATGACATTTAAATTTTTGGATCACTTTGAGTAAGTTTCGAATTCGGAACATGGGATAACAATTGCCTAGGGTTTTGAAAGCCAACATTCCTAAATCTATTAGAAATTTAGAAACAACATTGTCGCCAAAATGGTTTTTTGATAAAGGATTCTTTTAAATCTAACCATTGATAAGAATTTGGAAAAAAGTTTGGTAGTTTCTAGATATAGAAATGGCACGCGTTGCAAACTCAAGACATATTTTCTTATGTATGGTGTTCTTCCCCAACTCTTTCAATATCCCAACATACTTTTTAATTCCCATTCTACCACTCAATCTAGTTTGCAACAACCACGTTGAATCCACCAAACTCTCAAGTTTTTTTTTCCATGAGTCATTCTGAGGTGCATCAAAATCAAATTTGGCTTCAACATCCAAGGCTCCTTCTTCAACACTCATCAATTGGCCATGGTAGGAACTAGATTATGACAAAGATGAAAGGTCTCCATTCCGCTATTGGAAAACAAGAACATAGTGCGGTCATGAGCGTCTACCATAGCCCACGGCAAGCCGCCAGTTCTTCAATGTGGCAAAAGAGACACGCTACATAGAATGGATTTACCATCAATGCACGTCAAACAAGGTGTTGAAACTTGACTTTGTTATATAAATTTTGATTATATATTAGACCATTTTCATTATTGTTATTCACACCACCAAATAACAATAGATTGTCCAACCCACCATGATGAGGTAGTTCAATTTTACTAATTTGGGAAGAATTGTGAGAGATCTTCTGTTACCAAGGTTAATGGAATAACGGTCCTTGTTAGTAAATTTATGATATTTGTTGTTTTAGGGAACCCCTTCACCGATCATAGTTTTTGTGCACCCCATCATCCCCAACGGTCCTTATGGGATATATCACCAATAATCATGGCCTAGTATGATTGAATCTCAACCCCTTTGTCCCGTAGAGATGAAGCATACTTATTATTGATTGCTAGGAGTTAGGATCAACCAAGCTGACAAATATGACTTTTTGGTGTTGAGTGTGAAGCAAAGGTTGGTATTTGAGTGGGTATGTATGAATGTGCTTCCCAATGGAGGGTATGCTTGCAAACCCACAATTGGAAGCCCTTGTGATTTTCTACTACCCAATAGGGGGAAAAATCTTTCAGTCCGGGGTTCTTCCAGGTGTTGACAAAGGGTTCTTGTAAAAGTTCACAAAAGTCTTTTCCCGCTTCATTAGCCAAAAGGAAGACCTTGAGAATGAGGTTAAGAATTTGAGGGTCAAACGGGATGCTTACCATTAGATGAAAAGGGATAAAGATTGAGATAAGTGAAGATGATGAGGAACCTTAGTTCGGACACGTTACCTCAACCAGCGGCAATGAAGAGGATGGGAATGAAAATGTGGAAGTTCTCATATTGTACCTCCCACCCCCTTAAAATTGTAACAACGAAAGACATTTTTGACAATATCAATTTCATTTTTATGTAATAGATACCAAATATTAATGGGGTTGATGATTTCAGGTTAGTGTAACATTTGGATTTTGTTTGTAAGCATTTTATTAGTGTACTTAAACATTGTGTACTTCTTGAAGGAGTTCACACTAAGTTGATGATAATCTGTTCCTTTTATAGATTGAATTCCTTAGTGAAAAAAATATAATCCGAAACCGATTACAAATTTGTCACCTACTAATGTCGTTTTAACTAACACAACTAAATATTTATGAAATCGGTTTCCCAGTCGAGAACCACTCTGTGAAATATTCTGTTTTAGAGAAATAAATTTGAAATGATCGAAACATGTTCTTATCTCAGAACTCATCCCGTTATTGTATAGTGAACTTTGATGTCACATTCTGAAATAGAGGGTGAATTTAGTCAACCACATTTTTTCAAGAAATTGCCTTTTTGAAATCCAAAACAACTATCAGCGCATATATTTCAATGCCTAGCTTTTATTTTGTACAATTTCTTGTCGAGTTTCGATATCAGCGATATCATCGAGAAATAATTCAAAATTACAATTGGGTCTCTATAAAAAGCCATAGCCGCACACACATCGTTATTCAAACTCTTCAGAAATTCCTTGCATATTTTACCCAAATCCCTCTTCAAATTAGTTCCCAACAATGGTTACCATGGCTCTCACTGTGGCTGTGTATAATGTAACTACTAGGAGAAGGAAACAAATGACTTGGCATAAGAGAGCTCCGACAACTTTTGATGCTACAAGGTTCGTGTCTCTAGCATCTTCTGAGAGGTACATTAATAATATGTCAGATACTGAAAAACTATTAGATTATATGCACAAGAAATAAATGATGTCACGGGGCTAGGGTTGAATAGTGTTGGTAAATTATTTGAATTCCAACATTTTTTTCGAGACCTTTTCCATTGCGGATGTAGCACACTTCGACGAAATGTGTCAAGTTTAGGCCAATATTTTGGAGCTTGACGGAGGGTCCTTCTATGTATAGCCAACGGTAGACGGGTTGAGGTTGATACATGGAAGATCAAAAATTTATTGGGTAATCCAAACCAGAGCATTAAAGACTGTTATATGTCGGTCGTAGATGGTCTTTTAAACATATATCGCCAATGGACTGGCTAATACATGTTAAGACTCCATTTTTTAATCCTACCAAACTCGGAGAATTATACCTTAATAGGTCCAACTACAATATCGACATTGCCAAGAATTACAAGCTCAAATATTTTACAACAGAATCGAGGAATGTGAATGAGATGGTGACAGAGAGTTTGTTTCCGGTAGGAGGTCACATATACGAGCTTGCATGCACCAATATTATGTTTTTCTACTATTTCATAAAAAAAGTGAAGATCAATCCTGATTACACCATTGTGCAACACATGTTGACATTTGTCGTTCAATCTCCCATGAGGGTCGCTCAATTTTCATAAAACTAAAACCAGATGACACATTTACCTTTAGGGGCAAAGAAATGCCTCCTGAAATGTACGGTTATAAATTCTTTGAGAACAAGAAATGGAAACTCGTAAATGGAAAATGGGCACACGGGGTAGTTGGACAAAATAGTGAGAGAGAGAGTGTATCGATGATGGTAAAATTTATTTATTTCATTAACTTTTATTTTCATTTTTCTATTGTGTGAAGCACACAAATATAGGCGAGGAAGACGAAAAATCATTCATGTGATACATGTACAAAAAAATGAAAGAAAATGTGAAGAAGATAACACGGAATAGGAAGAAAATTTAGGAAACCAAGAAATTTTTGTGGGCAACTAGAAATACAGAAATGGCTAGCCAAGAATCATAGTTCCGGACATCCCTCTACATTTTAATTTCTAGATTGTTGTAAATGTTGCCATGTAGTAAATGATGATTTTTAACAAAGTCTTGTTTTGTGGAAGATCTCTTCCAAATATTGTTTATTTTGGATTAGTAATTTGATGTTCTGCAGAACTGAATCTTATGGATTTAGGTGTTTCTGCTTTCTTCAATTTCTTAAGGATTATCCTTGTCACAGTATTTTCTTGTCACACTTTCAATTTCGGATGAGCAATCACACATAAACTGATAAAATATACTCCATGTCTTCTGAAGTAATACATTATTTAGTGTTCCATCCCGTAAAAGATGGAGTTAATAACTAATTAAATACATGAAACAATATTACATTCTACAATAAAAAATTTACTCACAAACTGCAATTTTATAGCGGATTAATTTTCCGCTTTCAGACGTATCATTCCGTAACTTAACATATCTAATTTATTTTATTGTATAACCAAGTATTCCCATAAATTTATTGTATTACAAAGCATTCCATAAATAGCCAACTAGTGTAGATTTCCATGGTTTACGACTTGAAAGTTACTTTAGCCTATGTATTTTGCCATATGATGATATTCTAATTTATAAAGGTTTTTCACTGGCTTCTAAATTTCTTAACTGTGTAAATTCATATTCTATTCAACACTTTTTCAGTGACTGCCTTGTGTCTACAGTTATTTGGTCCAAGGTTCATAGCCTAATAGGAATTATGGATAGAAACTTCTAGAAACTATGGGAAAGAATCTCTTTCTATCTAACTTTGCAAGGTTCCTCTAAGACACATAATAAAATTGTAAGGATCTTTACAGTTATCCCCTTTTGGAACTTGTGAAAAGTGAAAAATGAAAATAAGTGGCACTGTGAGGCAGAAAAATGGAATTCAGGTAGACTAATTCATAACATTAAAACTGAAGTTAAAGAAATATTGGTTGCTGAACCTTTAACTGCGGATTCAAAGGAAGATTTTTTTTTGGATTTCCTAGGAGTACACACTGTACTTTAAAAAAGGCACAAAAACAATGAATTAGTTAAATAATCACCACTTATCATTGAATTTAAAATCAATCTGGATGCATCATGGTTAAAATATGACTTAAGAGCTGGTCTAGCTTTCATAAAAAGGGATACAACATGGTAATTTCATTTTAGCATTTACTAAAAATTATCCTGCCCTATCTCCTCTCCACTCAGAACTACTCGCCATTCACTTAGGTTTGAAACAGGCCAAGAAAGCCAACATAAAAGCTCCATGGATCCTCTACCTTTTTATGCTTATGCTGTAGTATAAAATCAATACTTGATAGATTTTAATCAAACTTATCCTTGACAAAGAGATAAGGTAATTAGGCAGCTGATTTTCTTGCTAAGGATGTTGTTCATATTAATAACAGAGAGCATAGTTGGATATTCTTGAATCAGGGATTAAAAGGAATCATTTTAATGGATAAAAAATACATCTCTAACATAAGACTCTGAGCTCAATTCAGTTCTGGAAATCCAACTGGTGGTTAACCATGAAATCAAACTTCTAAGTTATTTTCTGGATATTACCGATTGTTTGAAATTTAAACCTTGACCTTGACCTTGTCAAGATTAAAAAATCCCTCGTTTACTCCCAGGAAAAGATACAGTCAATAATTAAAAGAAAAAACACATGAATTTTACATGGAAAGCCCAAACATGAAAAAATCGCGAGAATCAAACGTTCCAATCCACTAGAAAATAGAAAGAGTTGGCAATATATGTTCTATGCCTCAACACACAATGTCTCTCAACACTCGATTCTATTCTCTCTAATCGACCAAAAATATTCTATCACTCACAAATGTGATAGACTTTGGCACAAATATGAGATATTAATACTATAACCTCAGGTCTAATTCTATTGGACTTAACTCTCCTAACCCATTAAAATAAAGACCTTTAACTCAATTGTGCCATGTTTGGACTTTGAGGAGCATTCCCAAAATATCCCCCCTCAACTCTAAGTCCCAAATACAACATCTTCAACACATGTGAATTTCATCTTCTTCTTTGGCTTCAACTCATCCTTGTGAATGCCAAGTTTATTGCAAGACCCATCACTCAAACCTCCAACATAAAAAAAAAAGTTATGATCACTTTTCACTCCTTTGATGATCATCTTATCTCCCTTAAACATCTTGTAGAAATCATTGTCACCGGAGAATGTGCACCCTCATGAACATAACTTGCCCAACGAAATTATGTCATCACCACAACCTGCTAGATACTTCACATCAACTAATCTCATAACAACGCCAATGTGATTCTTGAAGTCTGCAATGCTAACACCCTCAATCTTCATCTTCTCACCATTTCCAACAATCACGTGACTAAATTCTCCACCAACCTGCAAAGTTTCAAAGGAATATTTATCACAACAAATGTGCATAGAAGATGCACAATCCAACACCCAACTTGGGTATTTCGACTCATTGCTCTTCATCATATTCCAGTCATCATGATCATCTTGAACCACCAAGTTCGCAAAATTATCATTTTCTTCAACCTTCTGTCAGCCTTTCATCTTTCTTAACCTTTTCACTGATATCTTAAGACGTTGGACAGTCCGAGTTATCATGTATGGCTACTTCAGATCATGAATGTCTTTACATTCTCTGAAATTATGTTTGTTTGGCTGTTAGACAAACATGTCGATTGGCATAAATGGCTGAGTGTTTGGACAATATAAAATCTGATCAGCATGAGTGATGAGTGATAGGTACTAAGCCATATTTTAAAAAATGTTGAATGTTGATCTTGTTGAGTTTTTGAACTTTCAAAATGTTAATTGCTAAACCTCATAAATTTGCTTGTTAAAGAAATTTCTGAGTCTATTGCTGATTTTTCTGAAGCTTAATATACACACTGGTTCTTTATATTATACATTTGAAGTTGATGGGTCTGAAATCAGTGATTTTAACAAGGCATTGAATAAGCTTAATACCCTTTATCGGATTACTCCTGATTGCCCATTCTTTCTCTAATTCACCTTGATTTCTGCCCAATCCAAGGAAGCTGCATCTGGTGATATCAAGAAGATCCACATAGCTCAACAAATTTTTAACATGGCCAGTATCACACAATGACATTCATCATTTGAAGGCCACCTTTACAAGTGCAGAGAGACTTATACTTACCATATGAAGCTCTTCATATCTCAGCAAATCATTTGCGCGTTCTCAAGGCATTAGGACAGCTCTTCTGAAATTTCGTATTAATAATTGTAGAGCCAACCCTCTTTAAATATTTTAATTTATTTTGGTCATATTGGACATTTTCCCTGAGTCAATTTATGTGGGGCGGAGGTCGACTATAAGAAACATGTCCAAATAGACCGCTAAATATTTTTAGTAGTTCTAGGAAACACATCTCTTACCCTGAGACTATCATTGTACTTTTCAGTTTTTGGGGGGTTAGGAGAACCCTATATATCTCTCCCATCTACTATTGATGAATGTTTTGATCAGAAAAAAAATGTAAGACACTTATAGAGGGATGAAGGAATAGATGATTTGTGGAAGTTGATTCTCTGCTCCGAGTATCTAACAAAAATATGAATTGAATAAAATTGAATGAAAGTTAAGTTAGAAAAATATAACATATAAGCTCCGATTTGTTTAAAATTTCCACTTATAATTTTATTTGCATACCTTTTCTGATCGTGTAGTATAACCTGTTAGTTTTATTTCTTTCACAAAAATCAAGTCCAACCAAACACATCATGTGACAACAATGATAGTCATAAATTCATCAATTCTTTTGACAAAGCTTAAATTATATATCCCAGTTTGATGCCGTGAATGGGATGACCCAATAACGTACTTTAAAGGTTTCTTTTCTTTATTGGCTTCTTGATCTTTCAATAATGTTATCATCTTTACCTTTGAATTTTCTTTTTCAGAAAAATCTCATCCCACGCAAATGCATAAAGTGAAAGGAAAAGAGAAAAAAAGAGCTTATATTTTTATGTAATGCATGTTGGTTCATGAATTGTGATTGATAAGTGCCATGACACTTTTTGCATCGACAACGACGACTATGTATTAAAGAGTAATTATTCGCAAATGTCTAAATTGGAGGAAATACCTTTTAAATTCTAAAATAAATAGGATGATAACTGAGTTATAGGTCTCATTCTAATGGATTGGGCTAGTTAGGCTCAATAGAATTACACTTATGATTATGGTAGAGTTTTAGTATGTGGATTGGTCCTTGGTTCAATTGTTAATCCACCCTCCCTATAACAGACAAGTTTAGGATTTAAATCACACTTTTGTAAAAAAAAAATTGTGAATTTTGATTACCTGCCTTTTGTAGAACCGTATTAGTGGTCTCCATTGTGATTTCTCAACCTGTAGGTGGTCAATGAAACTGTAGTCGTGACAGTTCGTTGGTGGTGCAGCGTAGGGTGTTCTCAGAAAGGCATACCTAGATATTCAAATGAATGGAGTTTCTGGTTTCACTGAATTTCAATAGATTCAAATGGTTGTTATTGACGAACATTGACTTGAAAAAATTTAAACCCTTAGACCAATGACCAACGTTGACCTAAAATATTTTGGTAGAAATCTAATGTCATGACATAAATACCCTCGATAACTCTTAATCTGCGTTGCTCCCCACACGAAAAGAGTTTCTTCTCCACCAACCAATCCAAAGAAACCACCACCAACCCATCCAAAGAAACAACCACCTACACCAATTCCCCAATACCTTCCAATACCATCATCACTATAGCCCAAAACCACCGCCGTAGCCACCTTAGCCATAGCCGCCGCTCAAAAACCAACCACAAATAAAGTGCAACACCAACACCAGAAGCTCACCCAACTACATCGAACCGTCAAAACCATACGCCCACCGCTGCAGCCCGCAATCACCCCACTCCAATACGACTAGCCAATCACTGACCACGATATTAGCAACATAGTCGCTCGGACACTATTACCAAAACTGCTTCTAATTCCTAATGTCGCCTTCATGTTAAACTCAGCTTTGAGACATTTGGTTCACCACCTTTGGGTTTCACAGATCTTTCATCGTTGTCTCGATCACCATCGGTGGGCAAATAACGGTCCCAATAAGCGAGTTCTACTTCTATTTTGTGAAAAATGTTATAAGGATGGGATCCATGAGGGTGGAGAAGGAAAAAAATTAGCCAGTCAATGTGGCATTAGAAGAATCGACGACGAAACATTTGGGAGAATAAATCAACGAGATTTTGGTGAAACATTTTCTTCAAGCCAAATTCGAGGGATAAAAGAGGGAATTGTTTCTTTGCTCGCTGGTTTAGGTACGGTAACCAGTAAACACCTCTCCAACCTCCATTCCTCCTGCCTGCTTCCTCCTTTCTGCTTCTCTTTGAATTGCAAATTCCTGTCACCGCCTGCTCTCGATCTATAGCTGGTCGATGGTAGCTGGTTTTTCCTTCAATTCTTTACGCCGCCCCATGCATACATCCACCTCCTGCACCGGTTAACCTCCACCCCTCAATTTTTATCTATTTCCTTCACTGAAGCTTGAGTTGTCCACGTCCAGGGTGAGTTACTGAACAGCGTTGTCTTTCCCCTTCCCCTTTCTTTTTAATATGTCTGTACCGGTATTGATTTTCCTTATTTATTTTAATGCAAATTTCTATTTTCCCTCCTTCTCTTCATGACTATATTCTCCCGGTGATGAAGTTATGTAATTGTGTTCTCTTGCTGTGTCGCCTTCGACCTATGGTCACTGAAACATTCTGATTGTATATTTACATTTTTTAAACTTTCGATTACCTTGTTCGGATGCTTTTGTTTCCCCTCCACATGTGTGGTTCTTTGTTTTCTAAGTTGTCTTATACTTGATGCACGCCAGGTGTTTGATAATTTTTGTGAGTGGGGAACTTAAGGTCTACTGTACAATTTGGTTTTTGTTCCCCTGATTTAGCTATGTATGGTGTTTGATATTTGTTCTCAGTAACTTCGTACAAAATTTTGTATAGTTTACCTAAAATAAGTTTTGGATTCATTTTTCCTGTTTCTCTTCAGATTATTAATTTCCTTTCTCACTAACTTTTGTAGATCTTAGTTGTACGGTTTTGGTTTTCCATTTCCCCTTTGATTTGCCTACTTACGATGTCTAATATAATTTTTTTATCAGTGACCCATACACTCCTTATTTCATATTGTTTTCGATTTGTTTTTCCTTGTGGTTCCCTGAAACTATTAAGCTGTAGTTTTTTTATCATGACGAATGCCTAAATTGACCAACCGATAGTAAAAGGCCACGTCTACAGTCAATGGCTTGTGTTTTCTATATTATGATGCAATTCTAGATGTATGTTTTAGTTTTTTTTTAAACTTAATAACAGTTTTTTTCCATTCAAGACACATTTGCTCATTACAATGTATTTGACATTTTCATTTGTTCTAAAAACAATTTAACATGGTTGATGGAAATATGCAGTACTTGTATAATGAAAATGGTCGGAGATACGTTGACGCATTTCGAGGGATCACTACTGTTTCTTGCGGACACTGCAACCCCGAAGTTATCCAAGCCATTGTAAACCAGGTCAACATGTTGTAGCAACCATTTTATACTTAAACCCCAAAATCATTGAATACGTTGAAGCTCTTGCCATCAAGTTTCCTAGAGATCTAAAGGTGCTATCAAATGTGTCATTCTCCATGCATTCATTACACTGATTGGCAGAAATGTATGTGCAAGTGCAACATCTGTACTGATCATTTATATATGTTTATATAGGTTTTGTTCTTCATGAATTCTAGGACATAAGCTAATGAGTTGGCGATTATGATTGCACGATTGTACACGGGTTCTCATGATATCATTACACTCAGAAATGATTACCATGGAAATGTGACTGCTACTATGGGAGCTACTGCTCAATGCTATTGGAAATTCAATATGATTCATGTACAAGTCATTTACCTTTGGTATCTGTTCCATAGTTTTGTAGAGAATGTAAAAAATTTTAAGAGTATAACTAACAAAGTACAAAAACTCAGAATTAAGTGTATAACTCATGTACAATCATCCATAATTTATAGAATAAGATGCATGTGGTTTTTAACCTGCAGGTGTACAATTTGGATACTTTATGGGACATGTTTTACCATTATTGGTCTTTTAAACACATGAATTTTGATGTAATGCTTATGATAAAAATCCTGCCTTGTCTGGTAGTTTGCTTTGTATGGTGCTCAAGGAATAAATACCTATATGATTCAATTAAACCAAACTTAGATCACTTTTTTTTGTAGAGAATACTTAATCAATATTAGGGTATTTTTAAAGTGTACAAGATGAAATTTAAATTCTCATTTACTGCTAGACAAGTTTCTCTTCTCTTCTCTCAAAATAGGCTATCTAAAAGAAGGGAGAGAGAATGTATTGTACACTGGAAGCTCCCAAATCACCTAAAATTAGCTTTAAAGAATGGTGAAACAGGAGTAGGATTCATCATAAGGAATGCACAAGGAGAAGTTCAAATTGCAGCATCCAAATATTTGGGACAAGGCACCAACTTAAAGGCTGAGATACAAGCACTACACTATGGATTGCAGCTGGCATTACAACATGGATGCTCTGGTCTACAAGTGGAATGCGATTCCTTGCTGTTGGTAAAAATGGTACAAAGAGAGTTTAAAGTTCTGTGGAAATACACAGCTGAATTGAGAGAAATTTGGAAAATCAATGGAACTAGTGCAACGATCAATTTCTCACACATTTCGTGAAGCTAATAGTGTGGTTGACGCTTTAGCAAAGATTGCCAACACAAACTAGGTGACCTCACTTTTTGAATTTTCAGATCTTCCTAGGAATATCAAAGGCCTAGTACGTCTGGGTGCAATATATTTTCCTTATCTCAGACACTTTTAATCCCTACATGATGTTAGCTTCCTGGACAAAGTATTGCTGTCTGTTTGATGTATGGCAGGTACATAGAAGAAGGAGCAAAACTCAAAGAACAAGAAGATCATGATGGAACTAGAGTCAGAAGTTAAACTTTGGAGAAGATGGACCAAAATCCAAAAGACTCAAAAGCTGTATTCTCGAGTACATCACTTCGGGGGAAGTATTGTGCAAGGGACTAGCACGGAAGGACACCTCTTTTTTCTGACACATGGATTGGAGGCAAAAAAAGGGAGACCGTACTAGATCTCTAAGTGGGGAGATGGCCATTTCCTTTGCTAAAATGGGGGTGAAAGGAAAGCAAATGGTTTATTTTAAGGCTTGGAATGCCTTATTCTAGTTCTCAGTGTAATATTCTCAACTCATTGTAGTAACATTGGTTTTGCTTTATTTTATGGCTTGGGGAACTAATAAAACCCCCTTCACCTAGGTGAGTTTTAAATTTTAAAAAAACTCAGAATTTAGACATATTTAGAATGATGAGTGTTTACATTAGTAAGGTGTAGGTTAAATTATTAGCATTTTTTTGTTTGAAGATATTATTTATACTGATAGTGAATTCTAATCATGAGTTGTTTTTGGTGTGCAGAGCGAAAATCCAGACCCGTGTTCTGATGGCAAGATGTATGCCAAGGATGTCCATTATGTAATATAAATATTTTTCATTTTCAGAATCTAATATAAACACTCATTAATGTAAAGGTGATGAGTGATTCGAGTGGGATGTATATCCTCCCTTGTGAGTGTGATTATAAGATTTTCTGAGAGATTGTTATTTTGACGTAGTTAAAACTGGTGATGGGTTGTGCTCTGGTGGTAAAAAGCCTTATAGGAACACTGATTTGATTTGACCATCAAAATGAGGTGCATATATCAGCATTTTGTAATATAGGTTTGATTGGATTTTGAATGCAATATGAAGTGATTTGATAATTCACAAAATGCTTGCATACACTCCGTCATCCGGGATTTATGAAGCTGTTGAAAGTTTCAGTCTTCATCTGGGCTAAAACCACACCAAGTGTGGTATGCTAAACCCAGTTAACCAAAAAATTGTAAGTTCAACTCTCACCAATGGTTTGAAACAAGAAAAAATATAAAATGAGGTGGGTAGCTATGCAAATACATAAAAAGTATGGGTCGCTGAAACAAAGCGTAAACTCCCTTTGGAGCTGATAGTAAAGACGAATGCCCATCACGTGACACAGCCTTTTCCTCCATGCTCAAGTGTCACGTGGCAGCCCACCAGAAGCTCCAGGCCCAGCTTTGTCACGTCGATCTTATCCTCTCTACGAGCTTATCGATCCATCGTCCACGTCGCATCAGATGGACCGAGCGGAAATCAACGACCACGATCCCATCTCGACCTCCAAAGACTTGCTCCAACTTCAGACGCTTCCTCAGCCGATAAATACCCCTCGCTCTCGCCACTCTTTACTCTAATCCGTCTAAGCTCCAAACTAACAGTTCCCGGGCGATCACTGTAAAACATTTTGATAAATCATTTCTCGGAGAAAAGCTAAGCCATGAGCATACTCGACAAGCTGTGGGACGATACCGTCGCCGGCCCTCGGCCGGACAGTGGGCTTGGGAAACTCAGAAAGAACTCAACCTTTAACTTCCGTTCTAATTCCGGCAAGGGTTAGCCTTTCTTGCTGTGTAACGCTGGTTTTTGGACATATGGGTTTAATTCGATCGAAATAGTTACGTTTTAATTCATAGAATCATCAAAGTCGATCAGTTTTTTTATCTGGGATGTCCTCAACTCTCCGAAAATGGTTATGGGATGCTGTAAAAATGGCGTCTTCGTTATGAAAGAATAGTTAATTGTTTGTTTATTAATATGCGATATGTGATTCTACTGGATCAGATGAATATCTAGTTATTCTGTCTGTCCTTTTTGTCGGGGAAAATGATTAAATGAAAGGGATTCTATTAGTGATCTGATCTTTATGATTGGCGTTTTCCAGAATCTGATGGTGGGAGTAAAAAGGCATTTGGCGAAGGTGCGGCTCCTGAGGATGGAGTGAAGGTGACTAGGAGCATTATGATAATCAAACCGCCGCAAATGGACGCCAAGGACTCTCCTCCGGCATCGCCTGCCGGCTCCATAACCCCCGGTTCTACTCCTCCTGTGTCTCCCTTTGCCGGTAAGCTAGTTATGAATATACTGCTAATCTGCTAGAGTAGACTGAGTGAACTGTGAAATGGAACTCCATAATATAACGGCATCTAATGTGATGTAGTGTACACTGTGCCAACCGTTTTTACTGATGTTCGTCTGTATTCTGGTACTTCTGCATCTGGAATCTTTCTGGTTT